>VDFB02139645.1:0-46627 GCA_007258455.2 Sequoia sempervirens | reverse complement strand
TGTGGTTGAGTATTTAAGGTGTTCTTAAGTTTGGTGCCTTAGATGCCTGGTTGAATGCTTTTACCTTTGATTGTTGAAGGATGGTTCCATGTTGGTGTGAATGCCTTTGGAGGTTAGTTTTGATTTAAGGAATCCTTTGTCATTTAAATTTGTGTTGCAATGTAATTGGGAACTTGTATTGTTGTTGATGAGTTGTGAGAAGTTGATCTTCTTGGATTTCTGATTTATTTTGTATCAAAGTTGTTTATGTGGTTTGGATGGGGTGGTTGATCTTATTTTAATATATTCACTCATTATTTTTGAATTGAAAATTAGATCTGGTGGCCTTGCAATTATTGTTGTCATTGCTATGTTGTTGTTTTTGTGAAAGTGATTTGCGTACCATCATAAGGGGGTTCTTGTGAGGAGAAATTGAGGTCTCCCATGGAATGCCTAGTTGGTGGCTTTTGGTTTCATTTAGTGATTTCGTGAATTTAAGGTTGATTTTCTTTTGCGTTTTCCTATTTGAGGTGACGCCATTGTTGATTTGTGGATGGGTCCTGATGAATCTTTATGGCTTCTTCTCCAGGTTACTCCCATTTGAGGAAAATTTTATCCTGTGTTGGAATTCATTGGAGTGAAAACTCATTGCTTCACTTTACCCTTGTTTGTGGGTTTTCCTTAATTCTTTGGTTTCCTGAGGCTTGAGATGATTGACAGTTGATGTTCTCTCTTTATGTGCCCTTGATGTGGCAAGTGTTTTGGTTTCATGATTTTGAAAGGGTTGTACGGGAATTGTTGAGACTTTGATTATGTATTTATAGTGAGATGGGTAATGCCTCAAGATGCCTTTGCCAGGATCTAATATCTTTATTTTGATGGTACAAAACCTTGGTTTTTATGTTGTTGGGTCTCTAGAAAGTGGCTCGTAAAAATGCCCCGCTTAAGGAAGGGTTCAAGATAACCCACTATGAGTTAGTAAACAAGTGAAAACCTAATAATTAACTTAGGAGGGTTGGGTAGTAATATCATTATAAGATTAATAAAATGGATGTCTCTGGGTTTTCATTAGTGCTTTCAGACTAATGGAAGGTCAGAAGGCCGGGTTGGCAGGTCATGACCTCGCTCTTCACGAGAGGTCTACGGCTCCGCATGAGTCACCCTATGGACCGGCACCTCCAGTTGGGAGGAAGAGCAAGGACAGCCATAGATGGGACCGGCGCCTCCAGTTGGGAGGAAGAGCACAGGACAGCCCATGTAGGACTATGCGATGACACTCTCCCCTAGTTGCCCATGTGTTTTACTTTATTGTGTACCTCTGGAAGTAGGTTGTGGGAGTTGTTTTAGATTGTTGTTTGAATTGATTTAAATTGATTTATGATTATTGTTTTAATACATCTTTAGTATGTTTTGTGGTCTTGTATGATCTGATTTACGATCTTGTATCTTATGATACTGTGATATGATGTTATTGTGTTGTTTAATTGCAATTTGGAATTGTATTATGTTTAGTTGATTTGGAAGTGTTTCATGATCATCCTTTGGTTACTTGTTACTGGTCATTGCTTTGATTTATGTGTTGAGATGTATGATTTTAAGTTCTTTTAATGACTCTTGGTTGTTGTTGATTATGTCATTGTAATCCTTGAGTTTTATGATACTTTTGTATGTTGTTGAGTCTTGTGGTTCCCTTTTTGGATGTTCTTGGTTGAGGTCTCTTTCTTGTTAGCTCCTAGCACGGGGGGTGGGTCTTCGGACTCACATGGTCGAGTGGAACGTGCTAAGCACCCCATTGGGTCCCCAGTCAAGGATCGAGAGGTGCGGATTGGTGCGGTTGCAGCGACTCCAGAGTTGTATCCATCTTGGAGCTAGTTTTCTTTTGTTTATTTGTGTTATGTTATCTTATGTATGGTTTCCATTTATGTTTGGAAACACTCTTGTATCATTGTACCTCTAGAACATTGTACTGTAATGTAATGTTAACTCGGTGTGGTTTTTGACCATGGCAATTGTAATTCAATGTGTTAAGTTAATTATGCATATGTTGTATTTATGTACTCAAATGGTTTCTTATCAATGATTATCATGTATATGTTATATTTGTTAATGTTTATTTTGTTATGGACTATATCTTTGGATTTTATTCTTTATTGTTGTTGTGTGGATCTCAGTCTCGTAATGACTCCTCGTGTACCCCAAGGGATGTATGTGCTAATGAATCTACTTAAATGAAATTCATGTCATATCTTAATGTGTATTACCTGTATGTTATGTTTACTTTAAAAAAAATAAAATTGTGCTATAATTATTGTTTAATTGTCCTTTGGGGTTCGCACGGCGGGGCATTACAACATGGTATCAGAGCCTAGGTTCATACACTGGGCACTATGTGTGCTCACTATGTAACCTTGCGCTTAGACCCGTGAGTCTTGAGTTTCACTTTTCTTTTGTCATAGTTGTGAATTTGAATTTCTTTCGTTTGATGGTGTCGGGTCGATGGTGCAGGAAACTGATGGGAAAGGATAGGACCCTCGGTGTAGTGCGCAATGCACCGATATCCTTCCTGTCAGGGATGCTCTATGGACCCTTGAGTTTTAGTGTGATGTGTTTCTTGGTGATGTGTTTTATGTGTGTGATTATGTCAAGTGTGTGTGGAATTTGCAATTTTGTTGTTCTTGAGTGATGAATTATGTTTTCTTGAATCTGTGAATGTGTAAAATTTTACCCTTTTTATTAAAATTGATGTGAATTTTGGTGTTGAATAATGATTAAAGTGGAGTTCTTTGTGTGAAAATTATGAGTTTTAATGAAAATGTAAGGTTTTGTGGATAATTATTCTATGATTTTAGCAAAATCTAGTATCTTGAGGGTAAGATGTAACTTGAATTATTGGTACTAATGTGCAATGCTCTATGGTAGCTTTGATTTACAGGAAGTGGGCTTCAGAAAGCATAATGATGAAGGTAATGTAATCGTAATATGCAGGTATAGATACTTGTAATGTCAAGTAGTAATTCATTTTGATATAGTAGATGAATTAGGTTTATGGTTAGTATCCTTATACGAATATTTCCTAACTAATTAGAAGAAAATTGTTTACGAGTTACTAGAATTGTTTTGACTTTTATGTGTGGTTTGGTGGGAGGGACAATGTGGTATCACTCGCTCGCGAGTTCCCTACCATGCTGGGATTTCCTCTCACGATGTATTTGTGATATATATGTATTGTGCACAATGTTTGCTTGCATGCAGGATTGCAGGAACTAAGCCTCGATTCCACCTGCATTGTCAGGACAGGACGAGCACCATAAACACCCAATGGGATTGATGTGGAAAATAGGAAATGACAAGAAAGTTTCCCCAACCTAGTTCGTCATCTGTCCTTGTGTTTTCCAAATTGGTCTGGTTGCAACCCTGCCACCATTTTTGTTTTGGTATCCTTTCCTTTTTTCTTTTTTTTTTGGTTTGTTTAATTTTCGTTGTTTACTTGATGATGTTTAATCGATGTTTTAATTTATGGTAATGATGTGCTTATGATCATTGATATTTGTTGTGTTACCATGTTTTTGATTGAGCTTGACTTCCAGGAGTAAGTCGATTTTTAAGGGGGGGAGGATGTAATACCCCTCCATGTAGTTGTTTTGGACTTGTGTGTGTGTGTGTTTCATTGGTTACTGAGTTATTTGATTGTGTGGAAAATATAATATGTTAGTAATCATGTTTAAATAATTAATTAAATCATAAATGAAATTGCAAGGTTATTTAAAATATAATTAGGAATTAAAATAATAATCAATTAAATCAAATCAAATGATTTAGAACAAATGATCAATCAAACTAATTCGTTAAAAGTAAAAGTGATATTATTAGATAAATTGATTTAAATTGTTATGAACAAGTAATCTTGAAAAGATAATTATTATAATAAGAAATTTAATGGATACTTATTTAGAATCTTGCAAATGGTTGATTTTAATTATTCTAATGTGGAAGTAATTAACAAATAGTGTATTGTGAAGATAATGAATATATATTCAAATAGAAGTTCATTTTTGTGGAGTTAAATTTATTTAGTTTAATCAAAATGCTTGATAAAAGAAAATGAAATATAAATACTTGAAAAGGCAACAAAAGGAATTAAAGGGATTAAATATTATTTGGATTTATTTCTTGAGTTGTGACTTTTGGTTTTCACTGGAGAATATGAAGAATAAACAAATATAAAGCTCCATCTTTTGTGGATTTGAAGGTAATTAAATTTCATTTTTGGAGATGTGACCTCTGGTATTCACGGGAAGAGGAAATTGAAGGGATTCATGGGAATGGTTTTTAAGAGGGGGTTTCTTTGTTTGAGGGGATGGCTTTTGGAATGCTGGAGAAATTTCTTTTCCAATCAATTTTCTGTCCTTAGTTCTTTTCGGTTTGTGGAGAAATTGGTGAAGAGGAAGGAGGATTCGGATCAGTTGCTGGAAGATTTGCAGCAAAAGAAATTGATACAGCAAAAGGATCAAAGCTTCTTCAATCTTCTGCAAGCGAAGGACGCCAGGTTCCTTCTTTTAATTTATTTACCCTCTGTTAAAATAGGGATTTGTGCTTGTGAATGAAATTTGTATTTAAGATTGAAAATTAGGAAGAAAATTTACTGGGGTTACAGTTTAATCAAAGGAAATTGGGGATTGTTATTAGATTGATGAAATTTCTGGGGTTTCTGGGTTGTGGCTGGTTATTTTAAAAGAGGGGTTTTAATTGAAATCTGGGAATTAAACAACATGCTGTTATTTCATTTTGTTTTAAAAAATTTTGTCATTGTTTTGAAAACAATTACCTCTCCTCGAATTTTCTGGTTTATGTATATATATATATTTCCTTAGAAAACTTTTTATTTCTATCATGCACAGTGAATTTCCTGTGAACAGTAATTCTCTGTTACTGTTATTTTTGAACCTCTGAAAATATATATATATACCTATATATATATATATATATATATTAGATATATATATATATATACATATATATATAAATATACATATATATATATATTTATAATTTTTTTTAATCAAATGAAAATTTGTATGGAAATTTGAAATTGTGAAATCCCGTCGCACTGTTCATGCCAGTTGATTTCATTGTTTTTATTTCATATGTATATGTATATAGGCTGTGTGGGGGACGGCCTCGGCCATACCCACCACACCCCCTTTGGCGCAGGCGGTACCGGCGGTACCGTGGACAGTCTACAGACTGTCCACGGAGTCCTTTGGACTGCCGTGTGCAGTCCGTAGACTGCCCACGGCCGGCGGGGTCCGGTTTCCTTTACGGCTGTGTTGGGATTAAATTCCCATTGGAATTTTAATATGGTTAAAACATAATGTTTAATATGCGATTTTAATATATGTTTTCTGGCATTTGATATATGTATATATATGATATATATATATATGTATATATGAATATTTGTATATATGTATATCTATATATATATATATGCTGTAGATATATATATATATATATATATATATATATATATATAAAGATTAATTTATTAATTCTGGTTGTAGTATTATTTAATCAATTTTTCTGTTATTCAAGAAGAAAATATATCTATACTGTTTTAAATCTGTTTAATCGATATTCTGTTGATTTAACTGTTAGCAAACAAATGCATCAATATAATCTGTTTTGATTAAAATTATATTTTCTGTAATTTATCTGTTATCTAGAAAATAGATATTTAGATTCTGTTTCTTTTCTAATTAAAAATAAAGCAGGAATTTTTACAAGGAAAATATTAGTAAAATAAAGAAAGAAATCTGGTTGTTGTTATTGATTTATTAAATTACAATTTTGAGAGGACGATTTAGTAGAAAAATCAATTGACAGCATTATTTATTTAATTCTCGTTTTAATGTGAATATTCTAGAAATGGAATTTAATTTTAGAATTGAATAAGTTATCTTTTGTTCTTATTTTTGTGAAGTTGTAGTCTTGTAGTCTTGTTGAATTTTTAGAACAGATCTTTTTTCTTTTTATATTTCCTCCCTCAAAATGAATTAAAATATATAAAGATGTAGTGGTTTTAAAAAGGTAATTATTGTGTGTAAATTTATTTAGATAGATTTAAGATTTAAAAGTGGTAAGTTCTAATATGTAGTTTAAGCATTTAGAGTATTGTTATTACTATCATTTTAAGTATAACAAATGGTCTTAAGTGGTTGGCGCAATTACTTTAAATATTGGAATTGAGTATTAAATAGTGAGATGAGGGGTAGTGGAAATAATGTTTAAATTAATGTTTTGAACATAAGTAGTTATGAATGTTAATAAGTTAAATACCCAACTATTTAGTAGTTTTCATTTATTGCTCATTGAAAGGGGAAATTTAAATGTATGGGAATAATTAGAGATTGATTAGGGTATTCTCGAATTGGCTAGTTTACTGGTAAAATGGGATTTTAATCTTTTTGAAAATTGACTTCCTTTATATTCATTAAATGGTTGAATTGCAAGCTCTCTTTATGGATAAGTCTTTTAGAATACTTGTGATGATTATCATGAATTGTTTTAGTTAATTGAGTAATTTCATTGGGGAAGTTGTAAAGTTATTTGGTTCTGGTTGTTAATTGATGGGTTATTAAATATTGCTCTTGTTTGAATCTTTGGTTGTTGATTATTATGCAAAGTGATGTGTGGTTGAGTATTTAAGGTGTTCTTAAATTTGGTGCCTTGGATGCCTGGTTGAATGCTTTTACCTTTGATTGTTGAAGGATGGTTCCATGTTGGTGTGAATTCCTTTGGAGGTTAGTTTTGATTTAAGGAATCCTTTGTCATTTAAATTTGTGTTGCAATGTAATTGGGAACTTGTATTTTTCGGTGAATTGTGGGAGGTTGATCTTCTTGGATTTCTGATTTATTTTGTATCAAAGTTGTTTATGTGGTTTGGATGGGGTGGTTGATCTTATTTTAATATATTCACTCATTATATTTGAATTGAAATTGATCTGGTGGCCTTGCAATTATTGTTGTCATTGCTATGTTGTTGTTTTTGTGAAAGTGATTTGCGTACCATCATAAGGGGGTTCTTGTGAGGAGAAAATTGAGGTCTCCCATGGAATGCCTAGTTGGTGGCTTTTGGTTTCATTTAGTGATTTCGTGAATTTAAGGTTGATTTTCTTTTGCGTTTTCCTATTTGAGGTGACGCCATTGTTGATTTGTGGATGGGTCTTGATGAATCTTCTCTTTTTATGGCTTTTCTGTGTTACTCTCATTTGAGGAAATTTTATCCTTGTGTTGGAATTATTGGAGGAAAAACTCTTGTTGCTTCACTTTACCCTTGTTTGTGGGTTTTCATTCTTTTGGCTTCCAGAGGCTTGAGATGATTGATAATTGATGTTCTCTCTCTTTATGGGCCCTTGATGTGGCAAGTGTTTTGGTTTCATGATTTTAAAAGGGTTGTACAGAATTTGTTGAGACTTGGAAATTGTATTTATAGTGAGATGGGTAATGCCTCGCATGCTCTCGGTTGTGATCTAATATTCTTATTTTGATGGTACAACCCTTGGTTTTTTATGTTGTTGGGTCTCTAGGGAGAGTGGCTCCTCGTGGGGGCCGGCGCCCCGTTTAAGGGGAAGGGCTCAGGATAACCCACGAGTGAGTTAGTAAACAAGTGAAAACCTAATAATTAACTTAGGAGGGTTGGGTAGTAATATCATTATAAGATTAATAAAATGGATGCCTCGTCTTCATTAGTGCTTTCGCAGACTAATGGAAGGCTGAGAAGGCCGTGGTTGGCAAGGTCATGACCTCGTCTTCACGAGAGGTCTACGGCTCCGCATGAGTCACCCTATGGACCGGCACCTCCAGTTGGGAGGAAGAGCACAAGACAGCCATAGATGGGACCCGCGCCTCCAGTTGGGAGGAAGAGCACAGGACAGCCCATGTAGGACTATGCGATGACACTCTCCCCTAGTTGCCCATGTGTTTTACTTTATTGTGTACCTCTGGAAGTAGGTTGTGGGAGTTGTTTTAGATTGTTGTTTGAATTGATTTAAATTGATTTATGATTATTGTTTTAATACATCTTTAGTATGTTTTGTGGTCTTGTATGATCTCATTTACGATCTTGTATCTTATGATACTGTGATATGATGTTATTGTGTTGTTTAATTGCAATTTGGAATTGTATTATGTTTAGTTGATTTGGAAGTGTTTCATGATCATCCTTTGGTTACTTGTTACTGGTCATTGCTTTGATTTATGTGTTGAGATGTATGATTTTAAGTTATTTTAATGACTCTTGGTTGTTGTTGATTATGTCATTGTAATCCTTGAGTTTTATGATACTTTTGTATGTTGTTGAGTCTTGTGGTTCCCTTTTTGGATGTTCTTGGTTGAGGTCTCTTTCTTGTTAGCTCCTAGCACGGGGGGTGGGTCTTCGGACTCACATGGTCGGGTGGAACGTGCTAAGCACCCCATTGGGTCCCCAGTCAAGGATCGAGAGGTGCGGATTGGTGCGGTTGCAGTGACTCCAGAGTTGTATCCATCTTGGAGCTAGTTTTCTTCTGTTTATTTGTATTATGTTATCTTATGTATGGTTTCCATTTATGTTTGGAAACACTCTTGTATCATTGTACCTCTAGAACATTGTACTGTAATGTAATGTTAACTTGGTGTGGTTTTTGACCATGGCAATTGTAATTCAATGTGTTAAGTTAATTATGCATATGTTGTATTTATGTACTCAAATGGTTTCTTATCAATTATTATCATGTATATGTTATATTTGTTAATGTTTATTTTGTTATGGACTATATCTTTGGATTTTATTCTTTATTGTTGTTGTGTGGATCTCAGTCTCGTAATGACTCCTTGTGTACCCCAAGGGATGTATGTGCTAATGAATCTACTTAAATGAAATTCATGTCATATCTTAATGTGTATTACTTGTATGTTATGTTTACTTTAAAAAAAATAAAATTGTGCTATAATTATTGTTTAATTGTCCTTTGGGGTTCGCACGGCGGGGCGTTACATTTCTATTATATTCTTTCTGATATGCATTGTATCAAAAAAATGGACAATTTGTAGCTTCTCATAGTAGAGCAACCTACTAAATTGTATGGGATAAATTTTCATTCCCTATGGAAGTTGGCCATTAATGCCTTGATGAACTTCATGAAGCATATAAGTTAAACAAATCAACAACAATAATCATTGTCAATTACATCATGAGTAAACAAAACACAATATAAAAATATAAATTCCAAACATATCATATATGATAGATAAACAATTTGATCCAATGTATAACCTTGATGATTAATTCTATTATATTCCAACTTCCATAGGCAAGGTGTCATTCTTCATGGTTTTGATGTATTCTCTTCTTTCCCATTGAAAAGATGTTTGTCAGTAGCTCGATACTTGTGATTTCTATGGAGGAAGTTCCTATACTCATTAAAGACATGCTTTCCTAAACTTCTTGAATGATGAGATTTCATCTTTGGACCACAAATTGGATATGCAAATTTTCTTGTTATTTGAAGACCTACAAGATCATATATAATTGGATTAAATATGTCAAATTTTATAATTATATATAATGAATAGATTATTTAGAAAAAAATGCATGATATCTACTTCATAAAATTAAATATCGTTAAAGCACAGTTGAATGTTATAACATACCACAAATATTTTTTATCCCTGGGGAATCATGAATTGTCTATACAAGCATTGCATGGAATTGAAATTGTATTTTTCCTATTGGTCTAGAGATGTCATACATAGTGACGCCATTCCATAACTTTAGTAACTCATTGATAAGAGGCTCAATATATACATTCATATCTTTAACTTGGTACTTACCTAGTTGAATGAACATAAACATTACATAATTATTATAACCATTTTACTACAATATATATAAATTAATGTACATGACTCTTAAATGAACAAAATTTAAGTCATTATGCAACAAATAAGACAAATGAGATGCTACTACGTTAAAGAAAATTGATGTAAAAAAACACCTAGAACAATCATTGTCAACATTATGTGCTCCCTCTTTATTGACATACATGGAGAAATGTTATTGTTGATAACAAAAACAGGCCACAACGAGTAAATAGATCTCATTTCTCCAAATGGATTGACACCGTCCACTGCCAATGAAAGCCTGAGATTATGAGGTTCTTAGTTAAAGTGTGGCCATTTTCCCTACATGTCCCTAAATTCAGAACCATCCACAGGAATTCGAATAATTTCATCTCCACTTCTATTCCATGCATGGAAATCCATAAATTGCACTAAGCTTTCACACCTAAATAATCGTTACAAACATGGAATAATAGGAATATAATGAAGAACCTTGTGAGACACCTTTTTTGTTAGTTGATCTATTTTCTATCTACTGATATAACATTCTGGGCATTTTGTTGCAAATTCATGTTGTCTATGATATATAATATGATAATTGGGACATGCATCTATTGCTTGATACTCCATTCCAATATCTTTCATAATGGAAGATAAATCTCGGTATGAGCAAGGTAAAATATTAGATGATGGTAACAAAAATTCACCTATCAATCTATAACAAAAAAATAATTTGTTAATATAAAGAATAGTAATGGTACATATTTCATCTTTTATTTATTAGTGATGAACTAACAACAATTAAAATAGATGAAAAAAGATGACATATATGACATACCTTAACATCCGTGAGATTGCTATGTTGGATAAACCATTCATAACCTTCAAGTTCACGAAAAACAATACAACAGAGAGAAGAGTTGTTTTAGAGCCTTCATAAAGGGGCTCGTGTGCCTTCTCAAGTATAGGTAAATCATGAACATAATCAAAGTCATCTCAATCATCATGATCAACTACGCCACTAAATGTGTCATGGATCAATGTATTTGTACCATCATCTTCAATTGTGTTTTCTGGCACATGGCCATCTTCTTCCATAGGATCATTAATTTCATCTTCAATATTCATAGTTCAATGTTCCTCCAGTTGCAAAACCTCATTCTTTGGGGTGTGATAATCCATATCTTGTGCCCTAGGGTGCTCCAACTTTATAATAATGATTGACACAAATAAACCATTAATGCTATGAGATTTCCACAATCCATAATGCTGAAGATTTTCTAATTTCTGGATTTTTGATTGTGTTTGAGTTTTTTTCCACAAATAAACCATGATCATGATCAAGTGATTTTTTCTATATATAAATTTTTTAAAATGATATAAACATTTACAAATTCAATCAATATAAAGACATATAATGAACATATTACCAATGGATGATAATCATGCCCACCTTCAACATGACCATGCTGCCTACAATGTTTTTCAGTTGTCATGATTAAAAATCTTCTCATCTTTAAGCCCTTGCAATTATTGCAAGGACAATAACATTTCCCATCACCCTTTCTTTTCAATCTAGCCCACATTCTAGCAATTGTCAATTTATTTTGTTTTGCACTAATATTATCTAACATGATTTTTCTTTACCAAGCTTGAATATTTAGATCTTCAAAAAATATCAAACTCAAACTCCAATAATTTGTAATCATAAATAGGTAACAAAATCTAATAATTATGATATTTTGCACCAAAAAAATTTGGCATGCAACCACCCCTGCAAAAGAGAAGATATTCTGAAGTTAATGAACCCAAAAAACACTTTAAAATGCTAATTCCATAACTTATTAAATTCTAATTTTACTATGATTTCCAACTGTTAGATTAAATCAAAATATTGAACTTGCACAACAAAATCTGGAAATGAAATTCTAAAAATGCAAAAGTCTAAAAATGAAATCTGATGAGATGTTTTAAAATATGATTTTCAAACCTGAAAGTACAAATTTGACTTCACAAATGAATTCTGGAAAAATAAAATGACTACCCTACACCTGGCAATATCTTCTTGACTTTTTTTTTTTTCTGATTTTTCCCAAGAAAATCGTCCTTAGTTCTCCACAAATTGTCACAAATATAGCAAATTTGCAAGTATAGCAAAACAGTGTCACAATAAATAGGTGAACTCACTTTTATTTATGTCAGCCACAATTTGATTTTTTCTGATTTTGCATGTTCATCGAAATTTTGATGAACGTCGGGGATAAAATTAAAAAAAATTGAAAATTACACATCAAATATCACAAGTACCCGACAATACATCAAATTATACATATTTCATTAGAAATTTTCATCAAATTTTATAGTCAAATGAATTAGTGAAATAAATCATTTTTTTTTAATTAATCATATAGTCCCTCTTTTAATTAAATAATTCATTTTATTTAATTAAAATCTAGAGTCATCTCTTTTAAATTAAATAAATTAATCTTTATTTGATTTAAATCTAACATCATCCTCTTTAATTAAATAAATCAAACTTTATTTAATTAAGTCTAAAATATTTATTCTTCTCATTTTGATTTATTTAAATCCTAAAATCTAAATCGGAATGTCAAATCAGCTAATCTTCATTAAAATTAATCAAATCATGATTAATGCTAACACTAATCATTGAAATCCTCTAGATTTTGCAACTTGCACAATAAATCGATTTATTTGATTTATTAAATCTTTCTTTTTCATTCAAAAAGGCATCAAAGGATGGAATATTCCTCAAATTAAAAAAATCCCTCCAAAAGGACTTTTCCTCTCTAAACAAGGCATTAAAATCCTTTTACATGTCCTTTGCTTTGGGCCAAGTGGCATTAACTCTATTTTTTTCTCCCTCCAACATGTCACTTCTTCAAATTCAAATTTCAAATGCATTCACATTGATCAAAATGTGCTCAACCTCCTTCCATTAGTATCTTGACAAGTGGCACAATGCCATTGGTCCATCTTTAATCCTACATTCATCCTATTCTTCAATCCTCCATCCTTATTTGATATAAATAGAGAGCTTCTCTATTGTATTGATCATCCACAATCCATGTAAGATCACTATGCTCATTGGGTGCACAATATTAGGCATTTTTATCCATTTTTATCCACATTCCATGTTTCATAGCTAGGTTATGGAGGATTTTCATCAAAGATCATCAAGTTTCATCAAAGATCATTAAAGCTTGCAAGGAATTGGGAAAGGGATATTTTCCACATCAAAATAGCACCAATTCCCCCATGGGATTGAGAGTTTGGACATTAAAATAGGATTTAAAAGCTTTTTTGTGTTCTTCACTTATTTCTTGTTTTCATGTTTCAAATGAATTTCTTGGGGAATGTTGTTTCTAACTTGCATATTGGAATAATATTGTATTTTTTCTTTGTATTTGTGCAGGTCTAGGATCACCATTCACATTTTGGTGCTAGAAGGAAGGCATAACTCTCAAAATTAACATGTTTTTTTGGCCATTTCTATCATTTTTTATGTTTCTTGTTTTCCCAGGTCAAACAATATCGTTAGAGGAAATAGCGACACATATGCGATCTCTATTTTTCCAAATAGTGCTTCTAGTTTCACTGGGGCATCACTCAAATCCTCAAACATTGCCAATTTTTTTCCAGCATCCTTGTTTTCACTCAAAGAACACCACTACCTCTATGATTCAAATGGCACTGCCTTTGCTTTCTTGCTTTTTCACTCAATCTTAAAATGGTCATATCTTGGTCATATTTTGGTCTTTTTTGAATCTTTTGTTTTTGAAATGGGTTAGAATTTCATAAGCTATCCAATGGTGTAGGTGTTTTGTCAACTTTGATAGAGTTAGTATTTTTAAATTTTCACCTATTGTCAAATCACAATGAAACTTGGTCTAAATTTTAGGGTTTTTATGCTTAATCATTTATCTAACCCTCATATCTTCTTGTTTCTTGATTTCATCTAACATTTGGAGCTTGGATTGTAGGTTTTAAAGGATAATTTAGCATGGAAGTGAAAGAAAAATAATTATCATATGATTGTAACAAGTGTTTTTAAACACTTTGGCAGTAATTATAATCCCATTTCTAATGACTTTGTCATATTCAAGCTTTTTAGGACTCAATAAATTTCATTTGGGCTTTGAAAAGAAAAAACAAAGCAATTAAAAAGAACCTTAGGCAACTTACTAGAGTTTTTTTAAGGCTTTAAAATTGAACAAACAAATCTCAATTTCAATTTCGGTGCTTAAAAATAATCCATTCCTGCTTTGAAGGTTAAAATTAACATGTGCCTTTTATGTTTTGTAATCTCTTATCCAAATTAATATCATTTAAAAGGCATATGTGCTTCTCTTGCACATCATGACAATTAAGTTGTATAAGCGATTTCCTTCACACTTCATTTTGGATTCTTAAAATTGAACAAAGCTTTCTAGTGTGAGTGGTGTATATCATGTGTGTTCTCACTTTGTTCACGCAAAAAAATATTGATCAAACTACATATGTGCTTGCTCACTTTTTTTTACCCTTATAGGGCTTGCTTTGTGGGAAAAAGTAATCACCCTAAGGAACGGCCCAACCGGGAACACGCTAAAGCCAAGTGATTTCCACCTGGTATATAAGTGTGGGTACTTAAGAAAAGTTCAAGTATCACAAGGATTCTTTCAACAAGAATGGAATCAATGGTCTCTTGTCGTATAGATTATCCCCCATAAATGGAATTCCTATACTAGAACCTTTTGTTTAGAAGCCCAAATCCTTATCTATTTGTTGGTGCAAGAATGATTGTTCCAAAGTTGCCCCACATTTTTGTGGTTCATGGTAGAGATGAGAAGTATACCATGGGAGTTTCATGGGTACTAAAGCTTGGATTACCCATAGAAGTGAGTGTCATGGAGGGGATCTAGTGTGTTCAAGCTTTTAATCATCCACAAGAATAAGTGCAGCTGGATTAATCCAAGTGGGGATTCAACAAATATTGTCTCTTGACTATCCATAGGGTTGTGCATTATTTTGAAATCAGAAACACTTTGCTTGGATCTAAAGCATTGGAAAAAAAAAATCAACATGAAAATAAAATTTCAAACCCTTTAGGAGGAGTAAATACCTTTGACAAAATTTAAGTGTTATTGCTTTCCCTAGGGATTATATCCTTAGAGGCTTCTAAGTATTTGAATTTACATCTGAATTTTCTCTCACTAAATTCAAAATTAGGGAAGAATCTCCTTACTTTCCTTGATTTCCACATAATGGAACTTGTTGGATGAAAATAAATTGAGACGTTAGACATTTAGTTCAAAAGCTAATCAAGAGAGTGTTTGCAGTAAAAAGAACTCATTAAGCAAAGTTAAGAATAATTAAACCCCACACATGTGCTTAATGTATTTTGGTCATATGGTTTTCCATGAAAACATTAGTCTTTTGGTATGAACCACTCTTAGGGAAAAAAAATTTCTTCACTATCTTGGTCTTATAAACAAGGTTCTTCTTAGGTTCATTTAGTATACAAAAAAAACACTTCATCCATCTCAAACATCAATCAAATCCCATCTCACAAACAACTTTTAAACCATTGTAAAAATCATTCATACTAGAATTTTGGTAAAATTCCTTCAAATAAACATCAAATCTTGTTGTTTGGCTAAGTGTGTGTGGATAAATCCTTCCTCATACATCCAGTTAAATTATCATCCTTGTGGACGAGTTTATTCCAAGATAACATCCAACATCTTGGGGTTTATAAGTCCATTATCCAAATCAAATCAAACCAAACCAATAAAAATCCTAGAGTCTAAAATTGATCCAAAGTTCCTAAAAGATCAACACCCATATCATTCACACCTTTCATCCTTCATCTCATCATTGGTTCTAAATCCATTAGAGTTCAACAAGGTCAAAACACAAGAAAAACATGGAATATACACTTGATTCATACATCATGAGTGGCCTAAATCAACCAAAAAATCAAAGCCTTACAATTTCCATTGATTATCAAAACTCACATTTATACAATCCATACATGGGATCATTATCTCATTGAACCATAGATTTGTGGCTTCCTAATCCTTTCTAGCTCTTCTAGGGTTTTTCACCTAAAAGGAGAGAATAGGGCCAAAAATGCTAAAGGGTTCAATCAAATTATGTAATGTATGATGTTATTATGCCTAAAGGAGATGTTATATATGCAATAAAAGTAATGAAATTGATTGATTAAACATGCAAAACTAATGAAATATGAAATGTTTGAAAACACATTGTGTAATGCAACAATGACTAGAAATGAATGCAAAACATAACAAAAATGAACCAAACTAAAAGTGTGCACCTGAGATGTTGAAGGAGGCTAGAAATGACATTTGAAATGTTACTGATGTTGATTTTGAGGCTTGGTGGAACTCATTCGTCATTCTGGGCGAATCAGTCCCAGTTCTATAAAACTGCACTGAGGCCCGTTTTAGCCAAATGAGTGTCCGAATCTACAAATATCTTCAGAGAACATGTATAGTGGGACTCATTAACCACTCTGGGTGAATTATTCTATTCTAGATTTTTTGAAAACTCAAAAATGGAATCTATAGCTTTGGTTTGCTTAGTTTGCACCTCTAGGTGTCCTGGTCTAAAACCTTAATTTCCAAAGTTGTAAATGACTTTTTGTGTAAGTTTTGGCCTTGAAAATGTGGAGATGACTTCAAAATTTTTGAAAACTAATCTTCAATAATTTCCAAGCCATCCAAGCACCTAAATCTGCAAACACATAATGAAAGGGAAAGAAATGTTGAATGTTAGGGCATAGGGATTTGCCTTGGTCAAACCCCTTTTTAGGTAATTAAACCAAAATGATGGAAAGATGTAATGAAGCATGAAAAAATGGATTTTTTACCTTTCCATGATGATTGAACTTGAATTTCTATAGCAAAACATGATGATTCTACCTTTGAATGTCTGAAAAGTGCTACCTTGGTGACTTAGAATGACATAACCCTAGGTTGCTTGACTTGAGATGGAAGGAAAATGATGAATGAAGTTAAGTTATTAGGAATTAGTGTTTAGAAGGTTGTATTTATAGGAAATTCACCTTATTTTCCCATAAATTGGATCCCTAAGAATGACATGGAGAAAAAAAAAACTTAAAACCTATTTTTTCCTGCTCAAAACCCTAAAAATGGCTTAAATGGGACTCATTCGCCACTAATGTTGAATGGGTCCCACTTAGATCAGAATAATTTGCCACTATTGGTGAATGGGTCCCACATGGGCTATTTTTGCTAGTTGGAATGCCTAGAAGTAAGAAAATTAGGCTTATATGATGACTATGTGAATTATTTGATCAAATTATACCTTGGGATGCATAATATGGGTTAAGTGATGATGTAAAAGTAAATTGGGGCTTGGGACACAAAATTGAATGTGAAAGTGTCACTAGGTACACTTTACAATACTAAAATGAGGTCCACACAGCCTAGGAAGGTGCAAGAACCACTATGAATGTGCGAGACGCATTGCAACACTAGTTTAACATTAAGTTTAAGTTAAAAACCTTCTAGATTGATGTGGTAATATTATTAAACACATTTTATAATGTTGAATTAGGAAGAAATGGGTTTATTATGTCTAGAAAATCATGAAAGTATCTTACAACACTTTACAACACCTTTACAAGACATTGTTAAAAGCATGTTATTCAATTTACAAGGGTCCAAGACCTAGTGTGGATGCATAAAATGCCTCACAACACTAGATTAAGACCTCATTAAGTACATTTTATTGTGAATTAATCCCATGTCAAGTAATGGGTCCTTTTTTTCTACTACACATTTAGCCCCCACTTTAGTGAGAGGATTAACTTGCTTCGAACTCACACTAACATAGACATTCAAGAGAGATCCTTATGTACAAATGCATAGGAAAAAGAATGACAAAGGTCAAGGAGGTTGTGCAAGCCCCCAAGGATCCAATATCCTAAGTCAAACCATGAAGATACATAATCATACAATGGAAAGAACTAAAGGAAAGAGAAAGATGGGGTGAAAAATATGTACACTCTGGGGCCATAGAACTTTAGGTCATTTGTGGGGTGAGAAGTCTACAACATGTACTCACTCTGCGGCCTCAAAATTGTTGATCATCCATGGGGTGAAAAATCCCAAAACTATACTCACTACATGGGGCCACAAAACTTTTGGTTGTCCACAGGGTGAGAAAGCCTAAAAATGAAAAAGGAGATACATACGCTAGTTGGTATGCACTCACAAACACAAAGGTGGCTATGGGGAAAATTCATATTGCTAGATGGGCTTCCCACTCAACCATATCAAAGTTATACGTATTGATAACTTTAACAAGGCACCACAAGGAAAATGGTTTTTGTAAATGTTTTTTTGAATGTAATGAAAAAATTTTGTTAAAGGGAATTTTGATTTGTTCATATAAGGTCTTCTTCTTAGGGAGGATTGTTCCTAATGTCTCCAAGAGAGGACAAATTAGGGTTGTTAGATCATTATCCATAGGATGCCTCATTCGCATCAGGCCACTTTAGTTGATCATACACTCTTGGAAGGCATCGAACCCAAAGACACCATCAAGGAGAGGACGCATCACAAGAAAAAGTAAACCACACCATGAAATTTGCACAAAGATGTTGTCTATGTATGCCCCCACTTTAAAGCGGTTTCTACACACTTGTTTGTGAGAAATTTCTTTAAAGTAGAAGAAGAGGACATGAGAGCTTACTCGAAAAGCCCTATGCCAAGTCATATGTTTCTGATAAGCTACGTCATGAAAAGGGTAGTATGTCACATGCAAGCCAATCTTAAGATAGGTCATCCACATCACAAGCTTGGTCTTATATGTTCATGAAAGGTTAACGAATAGCCAAAAGGGACAGCAACAAGTGACATGTGAGGAAAAGGCTATCAAACTGCTTGCCCCCACTTAGTGCAAGACAAAGGTGAGCCTCAAATGGATGAAAGGAAGTATTAAGTAGAAGAATTAGGTGCTACCACACAAGGAAGAGCACCACAATCCTTGAGAGTTTGAATGTTATTGTTGTGCAAAGTCTTTGATAAAAGTGGAGATAAGTATGATATGTCAGTTTTTTTTTTGTGTTTATTTCATCCATGTGTAGGATGAAGGTTGTCACTGATACCATAACAATCTTCCAAGTTAGATGAAGGGGGTGTGTGTTTATGAGAAGGATTGGTTTCTGTACAAGAACACAAATCCTATTTAATATGATGTGTCACTGTGTTATGAGGGATGGGAGTGATATTTCCCCCATCACCACCATGGGGTGATTTGGTAGAACTAAGTTGAGCGAATGAAAAACAAGGTTGTTTGGGTGGAGATTGGGATATTGCACACTCTCCCTTAAAGGTAGGTGTGAAACTCCAATCACTACTAGAACTTGTGTTTAAAAAGGAATGGTTTGTATATGACTCTTTGGACCATGAGGGTGAGATTTTAGAAATTTTATGGAAAGGAGGTGTAGAATATAATGACCACTAATTATCATGAAAGAGTTTTGTTGTAGGTGAAGAATTAGCATCGACTTGTATAGGTTCAAGTTTTGATCTAGGAATGAAAGAATTAGGGGATTTGGGAGTGTTGTGATCAGTCGAGGCATAGCTTTGCTGATTTGCATCAATCGAGTATATCTTGTTGTTGTATTCAAACTTCATGACATGGTGAAGGGTAGATGGGACTCTTTTCATAGCATGAATCCATGGTCTCCCTAGGATAAGATTGTATGGAAGGGGTTCTTGCATGATATGAATAGGGGTAGGTAACACTATAGGTCCGACTTCAACAGGTAATGTGATCATCCCAAGTGGTTGCCTATGAACATTGTTAAAGCCACAAATATGAACATCATTAAGTTGAATGAGGTTTTTTTCCACGCCAAGTTTGTGTAGGAGGTCCATGCTACCAACATTATTTTTTGATCCATTTTCAATGAGGGTGTGTCTAATTAGAGTTTCATTAATGATCACCTTTATCATCAAGGGATCATTTCTATGTTGAATCTCAAGTGGGGGTATTTCATGTTTAGGGCATGTGATTTCTGACTGGGTGGCTTGTCTTGGACAAGGGGAGGATGTTACATGATTTTATTTGATGTAATATTGGATCTCTTCCTTCTATATTTCCAACATTTCATTAAAGAGAAGTTTAACTATTGGTGAGAGTTGAATGAGTTCCCATACAGATATATTAGCGGGAGTCTTTTTAAGGTCTTCAACACTAGGAAATTTTTGAGGAAAAGGTATTGTTGTAGGAGTTTTGTGTGGTCCCCTAGATGTTTGAGTCACTAAGTTACAACTTAATGGCTGCAAAAAATTGTTATGAGTAGATTTCATCATGGATTTCAAGACATCTTTGAATTTTTTGTGTTTTTCACTAATGGAAGGTGACTTGGGAATCTCACTAATTAAAGGAGATCTCACTTGTGCCATCATAACCTCAAAATTTTTGTCCTGATTAGCATGATATTTTGGTGAAAGTGATTCTAATGCCATGTGATTATCCTCATCTAGGGAAGGTTTAGTGGTTGAAGGATATGTGTCAATGTTTATATGTTTTATGCATCATGAGATTCTCCCTAGGAGGAGAGTTTTTAGGATAACAACAAACCAAATGTTGTTGAAATTCATAGGTTGGTTCTTCTAGAAGGACTTCATCGCAATTAGGGGAATGATCAATGGTTGAAGATTTTTTTCAAGATGGGTTTCCCTAGGTGAAGGTGGACAACTAAGACATTCATGACCATCATCGATTGTGTTGTCTAACATGAAAGTATCTACTTCACAACTAGGAGAGATATTAGAGGAAGAACAAGTGTTGTTGTCATGATCATCTAAGGTTGTGTTATGTTGGTTGGGAATGTGTTGTCCACTAAGAGAGGTAAAAGGAGAGAAACAAATAGGATTCTCAAAAATATCATTAATTGATTATTCTACTAAAATATCATCACCAAGAGGAGAGATATTATGAGAAGAACAAGTATGATTGTTAGGAATGACCCAAGTTGTAGTCCCTTTCACTAAAACACTCTCATAGGGAGGGGATAGGAAATGTTTCTTAACATGTTTACATATGTAAGGTACTAGGATTGTTTGAATAAGAATGAAAAGAACATGTAACTATTTCATGCAATGTTTCAGCAATATGAACAATGTATATGCAAAGATGCAAAACACTCCTATCCAATTTATGTAATATTTGAAAAAGGAAAGTAATGTACATGCAAGAATGAAAATAACTTTTATCAAAATTATGCAAAGTTTTATGAATAGAAATATTGTATATGCAAAAGTGAAAAGTACTTTTATGAATGTTATGCAAAATTGCAGAAATGGAAGCATTTTCAAATGTAAGAATGTGTGAAAATGAAGTTATTTGAAGAATGACTAATCTAAAATGATGTTTTTGAGCTAGATGCATAAAATAAATGTTCCAAAAATTTTCCAGACTTATACTATATGATACTAGGAGGCTTAGGAAGCACAAAAATGAGGTTTTTTATGTAGAAATAGATAGTTAAAAATCTAGATAGGGACTGATTTGCATAGTATGGCGAATGAGTCCTAGTAATAATGTTTACAAAATTTTCAAAAACAATTGATGTGTTTAATGTTTTCAGATGCAGACCTAAGATTGGGATGTAGAATTTCAGATATTTTTAAGGAAATTGTATACAAAAATGCAAGCTAAATGCACTTTTTTCTAGTGCAAAAATTTGAAACCCCAGATGCAATTTAACCAATGCAACTCTAATGCAAATTCAATGCAAACTAGGATTAGGATGAAAAGGGGATCCAAATCAGAAAATAAGATGTTCAAAAAGTAGGTTCACCAAAATGAACCATACATTTTTGTCACCCTAATCATCTCTAGCTCTTCTAGGCTTTTTCACCTAAAAGGAGAGAATAAGGCCAAAAATGCTAAAGGGTTCATTCAAATTATGTAATGTATGATGTTATTATGCCTAAATGAGATGTTATATATGTAATAAAGTAATGAAATTGATTGATTAAACATGCAAAACTAATGAAATATGAAATGTTTGAAAACACATTGTGTAATGCAACAATGACTAGAAATGAATACAAAACATAACATAAAAAACCAAACTGAAATTGTGCACCTAAGATGTTGAAGGAGTCTGAAAATGAGATTTGAAATGCTTTTTATGCTTTTTTTTGGGCTTGGTGGAACTCATTCGTCATTCTGGGTGAATCAGTCCCAATTCTAGAAAACTGCACTGGGGCCCATTTTACCCAAATGGGTTTCCAAATCTACAAAAATCTTCAAATAAAATTTATATTGGGACTCATTCACCACTTTGGGAAAATTAGTCCATTCTATATTTTCTAAAAACTCAAAAATGGAATCTATAGCTTTCGGTCTGCTTAGTTTGCACCTCTAAGTGTCCCAGTCTGAAACCCTAATTTTTGAAGCTGTAAATGACTTTTTGTGTAAGTTTTGGCCTTGAAAATGTGGAGATGAATTGAAAATATTTCAAACTAATATTCAATAATTTTCAAGCCATCCAAGCACCTAAATATGCAAACACACAATGAAAGAGAAAGAAATGGTGAATGTTATGGCATAGGGGTTTGCCTTGGTCAAACCCCTTTTTAGGTAATTAAACCAAAATGATGAAAAGATGTAATGAAGCATTAAAAAATGGAGTTTTTACCTTTCCATGATGATTTAACTTGAATTTCTACAACAAAACATGAAGATTTTTCCCTTGAATGTTTGAAAAGTGCTACCTTGGTGACTTAGAATGAGAAAAATCTAGGTTGCTTGACTTGAGATGGAAGAAAAATGATGAATGGAGTTAAGTTATTATGAATTAGGGTTTAGAAGGTTGTATTTATGGAAAATTAACCTTATTTTCCTGTAAATTGGATCCCTAAGGTTGACATGGAGAAAAATTAAACTTAAAACCTAAATTTTCCTGCTCAAAACCCCAAAAATGGCTGAAATAGGACTCATTCACCACTAATGGTGAATGGGTCCCACCTAGATGGGACTAATTCGCCACTAATGGTGAATGGGTCCTACCTATATGGGACTAATCCACCACTAATGGTAAATGGGTCCCACATGGGCCATTTTACTAGCTAGAATGTCGAGAAGTAAGAAAATTAGGCGTATATGATGACTATGTCAGTTATTTAATAAAATTATGCCTTGGGATCCATAATATGGTTTAATAGGGGCATATTAAAGATGATTTGAAAGTAAAGTGGGGCTTGGGACACAAAATTCAATGTGAAAGTGTGAGTAGGTACACTTTACAACACTAAAATGAGGTCTAGACAACATAGGAAGGAACAAGAACCACTGTGAATGTGTAAGACACATTACTACACTAGTTTAACATTAAGTTGAAGTTAAAAACCTTCTAGATTGATGTGATAATATTATTAAACACATTTTATAATGTTTAATTAGGAATAAATTGGTTTATTAAGTCTATAAAAGTGTGAAAGCATCTTACAACACCTTTACAAGACATTGTTAAAAGCATGTTATTTGATTTGCAAGGGTCCAATACCTAGTGTCGATGCATAAAAGTGCCTCAAAAAACTACATTAAGACCTCATTAAGTCCATTTTATTGTGAATTAATCCCATGTCATGTAAAGGGTCCTTTTTTTTTCTATGACACACTCCTACAAACCTCAATGGTACAAAAATTGTGAGTATGCCCAATATAAATTTTGGAACACTTTTCCCTATGGTAGATTTAAATCAAAGTCCAAACCCACAAATATATCAACCAAACAATCAATGCATGAGTCTTCAACAAAATAACATTATCCCACCAAATCCATGCAAACCAAATGTGAATATACCACGTACAACTTTACCAAACATAAAAATTTTGAATCCACACTTGGTAAACTTTGGGATAGATATGTTTGTAAATCATAAAAATGTTGTTCAAATTCCAAAAAATATGTTAATGACTCCATGTATTGATCCAAGTCAAGGTAACACCATGCAAAATAAAAGTTACCTAAATCAAGGCAATGTGATTCCCAACCACAACAATATTCAATTTCAAACTATCATGCCAAATCTAAGCATCACCCCAAATCAGAATATTATCCAAAATAAATTTTTCCATGATCCCATATAGAAACCACAAGTATACATTCCAAATTTTCTTGAAAAAAAACCAAATCAACTTTATCAAAGGTGTCAAAATGAAAATCAAGGTCAAATTTTGTGAGATCAAATTGCTTCACTTTCCAAAATAATTGACTCATTGTCCCAAGAGACATATCCACCCCAAAATCAATACACTCTTCCATTGGTTAAACCATGCCATCAAAGCATTGAGTTGTGTCCATAGCCACATCAAGAACAATATATCCAATCTCAAGAGGTTGGATGTCAAGATCAACAACATCAACAACAAATGTAATCACCACATCTCAAAGATCAAGCACCACATCTCCAAAATCAATCACCGCAAGGTCAATTTAAAGTAAAAATATCACAAGGTAACAAATTAAAATACACACCACTTGGGAAACCAACCAAATTAGTCATGCAACAGTTGGTACAAGAAAATCTCATCAAAATCCCCTTTTATGAAAATTATCAAGAGCCTCAAGTTAAACCAGCAGGTTATAACAAGAAGCGCCTTTGTGATTTTCACAAAATAAAGGGACACACAACATCAAAATGTATTCGACTCAAAAATCTCATCCAAGACCTTATCGATCAAAAAATTATAACTATTTAGGACAATGATGAAGATTCAACCACTAGTGATATCAATGACAATCTCTCCACCACAATTGTTGAAAACAATGATCAAGATCTATCCATCAATGAACACCGTGAAGATGTTTCTACCTCATCCAAAGATCAACCCAACATACATCAAGAATTACTTTTTGATCATGATAAGAATCCCTCAACAAAACTTGATAATGATCTATTTCAAGGAGTGCTAACACTATTTGATCCTATAATCAGCAATCCTTCCACCAAGGATCATTTTGAAAATACCTCTACATAATCTGATGAGTTCGAGGACATATCTCAAGAATTCCTTCCAAAGCATGATCAACATCTTTCACCAAAGCCTAGCAATGGTCCTTTCCAAGACATATTGACATCCTTCAACCTCATGGTTGTAGATATTTAAGGAATCTTCAACTCAACATTTTATCCAAGTCCACTCAAAGATCAAGAGGATATTGAGCCACTTCCCATGCCTAATGAAGATATCTAAGAATCCTTTATAAGAAATCCATCCTTTGAAATTGACCCATGTTAAGAACTTGATCCAAAGCATGTCAAAATTAGTTACAAAATTAATCAATATCAAGAATTTATATCTCCAAGATACTACAATGATCTTATGGACACTCTCTTATATATACAAGATGCCACAAATAATGATCATATCCATATAGCACATACTCCTCCATCTACCCATGAGATGCTTACTCCTAATGGACATGTAGATGATATTCATTCAAAACAAGAGTCTCATTCTCTTGATATCATTACCAAGGAACAAGAGTCTGCTACTCTTAACATTTGTACACATGATCAAGATATAGAAAAATCTAGAGATGTATCAGAAATGGGTCATGAAGAAGGCTTCTATAGAAGTTGTGAATCATAAACATCTTGTGAAGGAATATCGAAGATGAATCATGAGGGAGAATTTTGCATGGAAAGTGAATCATCAACACCTCTTGAAGAAGCATTAAAATATGATATTCCACAAGATCAAGCCAAAGATATCAATTAGGAAGTTATCCCACACATGGAGGATCCTATCACTTATAAACTTGGATCACTTACCTTTTTAAGGGCAAGCTATCTTATCAATGAAGAAGCTATCACCTTTGAAGATCCACAACAAAGTAGAGAAGGAGTAGCATCGTGTTTCCAAGGTAAATCATATCCTATTGCAAATAAAATGTTTCAATAGATGAATTATCAAGGCAGAGGATTAGGCCTAAAAGAACAAGGTATCCTAGAACCAATGCAAATTATCGACAATCCTAAGCATCAAGGTCTTGGTTATTCTAAAATGAAGGGATCTAAAAATATTAGTGATACCTCTAGAAGATTGGGGGCAACTTTATCTAGTGCAAGCATCAACATAGGGAGGATGAAGAGTCCTTATGATGAAACTAATTCCAATACTACAACTAGCCACATCATGAATCTTCATCCACCCATCGCCCCATCCAAAAATTGGGACCAACATCAAAAGAAGGATGTGAATCAAAGAAAGAAGAAAATAATCAAAGGAAAAGAAGTTTAGAAGCATAATGGACAAATCAAATATACATGGATACCAAAGAATACAAATAAATATTATCCCTATCAAACTCCATTAGTTAAAGAAACTATGGGGAAAAATAAAAAGGGAAAAGTATCCTTCAAACATTTCCACAAGGAAAAAGCAGGCTTCCCAAGCAACATACAAATTATATCAAGCGGTTGGTCCTAATTCCATCCACACTTCGATATCCACCCATCATTTCTCATCTTCCCAAGTTTGGAGAGTCAAAGGTTCAAAACTATCAACCAATCCATATTTTATTCATAAATACACTCCATCCATGCCTCCACACATGATATCCAATTCTCACATTGACCATGTATTAGCGGCCACCCTTCATCATAAGGATTTAGAAGGCACTCTATTGTGATGTGCACAAAAAGAAAAAGTTAACTCCGGTATCAACAAAGTAGATTAGGAATCTCAAAATTTGTATTCAAGTGCACGTATCTTGGAAAAAAAACTTCTTTAGGTACGATGTCAATGGAACATTATGACAGAAGCATCTACATCAACACCTCTAGGTGATTCAACATTAGCTTAAAAATATTTAACAGAGAAATACAAAAAATATCAAAAAAATATGAAAATCCAAAAAAATTAAAAAATCATTGAAAACAATAAAGAAAAAAATCATCTAGTGAAAACCACTATGGTGGTGCTTTGGACAAGTACCATGATGAAAACTTGGCAAACAGGTGTCATGTGTAGAATCAAGCATCTACGTGTGCTAGTTTAGGCGAAAGCATCTCATCCCATACATAATGAATCCAACATTCCATCCATCTCATCCATAATAAATCCATTCATCCATAAACCATTTATCCAACCCATTACCATCCATCTTCCAAATTATCTTAATCTTGACAAAGTTTGGTGTACACTTTAGACTTGCTTATGTTAAACATCTTGACATGGGCCATTTTCATTGATCTTATCCTACCCAACATTATTTGAGCCATGAAGCACTGTCCAAATGAGCATTCTTTGTACAAACACCTTATCTTATTGCAAGATAATCCATATCCAACCATCCATACACCTATCCAAGCATCCATTCATGAGACTTCAAACATTGCTAGAACAAGGCTATCTACTTCTTGTTGTTAAATAGGCACAAGACAACTGAGAGGGGGGTGAATTAGTTGTCACACAAATTTAACCTTAAAAATTTATCACTTATTAAATATTCAACCACACTATTCTTTTATTAAATATAAGTATGTAACATAAATAATAGAAAGTAATCAACACAATGAACACCATATTTTTATTTGGAAAACCCAATAAGGGAAAACTCATGGTGAGGGTTAACTCACAATATAAAGATTATAAACTAAATACAAAGGCTCACTACCAAGGGATCATTGCCCAAAAGAGGACTCACTATCCAAATACAAAGGCTCACTTCCTACAAAGGACTCACTGTCCAAATACAAAGGCTCACTGCCTACAAATGACTCACTATCCAATAGAGAGGCTCATTTCCAACAAATACAAAAGAGAAAAAGATATCCACCACTGCAATTAAAGCACACTCACAAGATTATAGAAACCTTCATTTCATTGTCTTCAACAAACTATAAAAACTACTATCACAACTCACTCACACACACTTCTGCTCTTATGATTTGTGGCATGATTTCATCATTTTTCATCTTACTATCATACATCTCTTCACAATTCGACTTGCTTTTATACTATTCTCGACCTTAGAAACTTTCTCCAAGGTCAGCCACAATACATCATTTCATAAATTCAAATTAGTTAGGAAAATCTAAATTCCCACAGTGGAAAGGAATAAGAGTGGACCAAAAAATATTTAAACAAGACCAAAAATAATATTCTTGAATCTTCTACATGCTTCCTTAATTAAATTTTATTCTTTGAATGAAGTGTAAACACTAGGTCATCCAAACCTAATGAAAACAAAAATAATCATTGATGTACATGTTTCCCAACTAGAAGATGACATGAAAATTCCATAAAACACTTCCTTAAGGATGATAATACATCTTAGAACCTTCTAGATACATCCACAACAAGAACAATAGGCCTCAATAACTAAATTTCTTTCATCAGACAATTTAGACTGGCTAGACACACACAAAAATACTGAAACATGAATTTTAGATCTCTAGAATTCAAACCTCTTTGCCAGAGCATAGGAAAGACCTTCACAAAGCATATTCCAGATCCACAAGATTTGAAATGAAATAGAGAAAAATTGTAGAGCAACAATATTTCTCCTAGTCCACAGAATATTGACTTTGTCGGTAGAACACATATCTTGGTGGACACAACTTTTACATACCATCTCAACAGAAGCTAAAACTCAACATATATCACCACTAAATCACCTTTATCAAATCTTCAAGTCCACACAAGAGAAATGTGGAGAACATACTGCAACACAATCTGAATACATTCCTTCTTTTGACTTCACTTCTATATTAATTTTCTCAAAAGCACTTGGAAGCTCATCAACACAACACATTTGTAGCTATATAAAATAGTTCAACATACTCACAACATCTCACTAGCATCTCAACCATACATGTAAAATTTGCAACATACTGAACTTTGTTGACATCAATGACAACATCCATGAAAACACCAACAAACTAGCTCATACTTGCAACAATCTCCCCATTTCTCATTGATGGCAACACAAAATTTTCTCCCCCTTTGACATCAATGTCAAAGAATAGCTATTCTAATTACTCCCCCTTAGGAGTACACTCATACTACAACAATTAAAACCTTTTCTACTCCCCCTATGGAGTAGACCCATCTACCAGTCCAGATAAATGAAGAATTTGTGAATTCACTAGACTTATGTACCTTCATGTGCACCTAGTTAGGAGGGTCAATGACCCCCAATCTCTCCCTAAGATTCTCAAAAGTATCCTTTGGAAGAGATTTAGTAAATATATCTACAATGTGTTCCTTTGTTGTCACATACTCTAGTCTAACCTCATTCTCCAACACTTTCTCTCTTAGAAAATGATAGTTGATAGATATGTGCTTCATTCTTGAATGCATAATCGGGTTCCTTGAAATGTTTATTGCACTTGTATTATCACACAAAATTGGAATAGGCTCATCACATATCACACCAATGTCTTTCAAAGCTTGCTTTATCCACAAAACTTGTGTGTAGTAGGATGTTGCAACAATATATTCTGCCTCTACAGTGGATAAAAAAATTGAGTCTTACGTTTTACTCATCCATCAAACTAGTCTTCTGTTAAGAAAGAAAGCACCACCACTGGTACTCTTCTATTCATCTACACATTTGGCCCAACTAGCATCTATATAAGCACTCAGGATAAAATCATTACTCTTAGGGTACCATATTCCATAATCTGATGTACCTTTAAGATATCTAAATATCCCTTTTACAACTATAAGATGTGCTTCTCTAGGATCTGCTTGAAATCTAGCAACTAAACACACACACATGCATAATATCTAGTTTGGTAGCATTAAGATGCAACAATCCACCAATCATGGATCTATATTTGCTTTGATTAGTCTTAGTAGAATCATCATCCTTGCTCAGCTTACATCCGGTTACCATAGGAGTACAAACTGGTTTAGAATCCTCCATCCCAAAAAATTTCAACAACTCTTACATACTTAGATTGTGAAATGAACATCCCTTTATTAGTTTGATTCACTTTTAGAACAAGGAAGAAATTCAATTCACCAATCATAGACATCTCAATTTTTTTCTGCATTTCTTCAACAAACTTTTTACACATGCCTTCATTTCCACCAAAGATGATATCATCAACATGAACAACTACAATCAACATATTATTACCTTTTTTGAATCCTTTCTTTGTCAAATATATGTCTAGTCTTGCATACCAAGCTCTAGGAGCTTGCTTCAATCCACACAATGCTTTCTTCAATTTACAAACCATGTATGACTTGTTAGACAACTAAAACCCTTCAGGTTGCTCCATGTGCACTTCTTCCTCCAACTCACCATTCAGAAAAGCTGACTTAACATCCATTTGATATACCTTGAAGTCCTTGTGTGTAGAAAATTCCAAAAACATTCTTATAGCTTCCATTCTAGCTATAGGGGCAAATGTTTCTTCAAAATCTATACCTTCAACTTGTGAATATCCTTTGCATACTAGTCTTACCTTATTCATTACTACTTCTCCACTTTCATTTAGTTTGTTCTAGAACACCCATTTTGAGCCAATCATATTTTTGTTCACAGGTCTATGGACTATTTCCCACGTCTAATTTTTTTCTATCTGCTATAATTCCTCTTTCATAGCTCTCATACAACTTTCATATTCACATGCTTCTTTTATATATTTAGGTTCTATTTTGGAGAGTAAACACAAATTTACCTCAGCTGTAACTCTGCTTCTTGTCTTCACACCTTCACTCTTGTCTCCAATTATCTGATCTTCCAGATGATTCTTCTATACATATTTAGGATTCCTAGTAGCAGGTTCCGATTCATTCTATTATTCTTTTTCTTCCTCTTGTTCTTCTTATTTCTCTTCTTCTTCTTCCTTCTTATTTTCTTCGGGTATATGTCTACAGATAGGATAATCACGTTCTACTTCGCTTATCTCAATAGGTTTGCAGATGCCTTCATCAAATTTTAGATTAGCACTTTCAATTATCTTTCTCAATCTTTTATTAAAGTATCTGTATGCCTTCCTAGTAGTAGAATATCCAAGAAATATTCCTTCATCACATCTAGCATCAAACTTTCCAAGATTTTTATCATCTCTTTTAATGTAGCATTTTCTTCCAAATACCTTAAAATATTTCACAGTAGGAGTCTTACTAGTCCATAACTCAAAAGGTGTCTTTGTGCTATTGTGCCCGATCTGAACTCTATTAAGAACATAAACAATAGTATGTATTGCTTCTCTCCAATATACATCTAGTACATTAGAATCTTTCATCATAGTTTTGGAAGCTTCCTGAACTATCCTATTTTTCCTTTCAACTACTCCATTCTATTGAGGGGTTCATGGACCATAAAATTGTCTTTCTATGTCGTGCTTCTCACATAATGCATTAAATTCACCAGAAGTGAATTCACCACCTCTATCATATCTTAAACACTTGATTTTCAGATTTACTTCATTCTCCACTCTTGCTTTGAAAACCTTAAACCTATCCAGGGCCTAATTCCTTTCTCTAAGAAAAGCAACCAATGTCATTTGAGTGTAATCATCCATAAGCAACATGAAATATATGTCACCATTCAGGCTTCTAGTCTTAGTCAGACCATAGAGATGAGTATGGACTAATTCTAGCATTTTGATAGTAGAATGTTCCTTTCCTTTAAAGCTATATCTTGTTTTCTTCCCCAATTGAAAATTTCTATAGATGGCATTAGTAGGTCTTGTGATTCTAGGCAGTCCTCGAACAATCTCCTTTGCAGTGATCTTGACTAGGTTATCAAAGTTCACATGTCCTGTTCTCCAATGCCATAACCAACTTTCACTAATCTGAGATACAATATAATGACCATCAACTCCTTTCAACTGATAGATGTTTCCATGAGTTCTTATTCTAGTAGCAATCATATCTCCATTACTGGATCCTTTCCTGATTTCACAGGTATTGTTCTAAAACACAAGTTTAAAGCCATTGCTACACATTTGACCAACACTTAGAAGGTTATGCCTCAAACCCTTCACATAATACACATCATCAATACTATGCACTCCATCAAAACTAATTGAACCTTTTCCACAGATCTTAGTTCCTTAATCATCACCAAACATAAATAAACCACCATCATACCTCTCGAGTTTAGTGAGCTTACTCTTATCTCTAGTCATGTGATTTGAACATCCACTATCAATTACCCAATAGTATTCATCTTGACTTGCATGAAAAGTGGTAACCAAAGTACCTTCCATCCTATTCTTCTTAACCTCTAGAGCCTTCTTACTTACACATTTTCTAGGGTTAGTGGATATAGATTTACTTTCCAAAGCTAAGAATAAGCATTCACTATCATCAACTTCATTGTTAGATTCATCATCAAAAATACCTGCCTCTTCCTTAACATACTACAACTTCTTATACTTCTTGTCCTTCCTACCCTTATCTTTATAATTCTTGTTCTCCTTATGTGTAGCCCTATTCAGACATGTTGAAGCATAATGACCAATATTACCACAACTAAAGCATACCTTTATACTTTCTGGTACCTTTCTTCAACTTCCTAGTGAAGTTAGCTTCCAACTCGTCAACACCATCGCTATCTGGTTCCTCCTCAATCCTCATTGCTTTAAATGTAGTTTCTATCTTTTCTTCTATCTTATCATCTTTTTGGAAATTTCTCAATTCAAATGCTTGCAATGTGCCAAACAAGTGTTCTAAGGTGTACTTCTTATGATCATACATTTCTTCAATCATGGATATTTTATCACTATAGTAGTCTGGTAGGGTGATCATGATCTTCTCAATTATGTCTTCATCTAATAGCTTTCCTCCTTGATTTATAAATTCATTTGCAGTTTGTTCAACCATGTGAAAGAAACTTGTAAATTCTTCACCATCTTCCATCTTCAAGTTCACAAATATACACTTTACCACTAGTCTCTTTGTCAATTTCACTTTTTCATTTCCTTCATACATGTATTCCAACTTCTTCTAGAAATCATATGTAGTATCCAAAGAATTAACCTTAATTCGCTCATTTTTAGATAAACCACTACAAATCGCATACTTTGCCTTCTCTTTTTCTCCATAAGAAGATATCTCATCTATAGAATTAACACCACTAGATGGAAGCGTATACTTATTCTCAATAGCCTTCTAGGTCTTGAAACTAAGAGAGATAATATATATTCTCATCTATCCCTTCCAATCTTTGTAGTTAGTTCCATTGAACATAGGGATCACCAATTTGTGTGCCATTGAATCTTCCTTAAGTGGTTAAGATCTAAACAAGGAACCACAAGCTCCAATTCCAACTGTTAAACAGGCGCAAGATAACTGAGAGGGGGGGTGAATCAGTTGTCACACAAATTTAATCTTAAAAATTTATCACTTATAAAATCTTCAACCACACTATTCTATTATTAAATATAAGCATGTAACATAAATAACAGAAAGTAAATCAACAAAATGAACACCAGATTTTTATGTGGAAAAACCAATAAGGGAAAAAACACGGCGAGGGTTAACTCACAATATAAAGATTATAAACTGAATACAAAGGCTCACTACCAAGGGATCACTGCCCAAAAGAGGAATCATTGTCCAAATACAAAGGCTCATTGCCTACAAAGGACTCACTATCCAAATACAAAGGTTCACTACCCACAAAGGACTCACTATCCAATAGAGAGGTTCACTATATATAGATACAAAAGAGAAAAATAGATCCACCACTATAATTAAAGCACATTTGTAGGATTACAAAAATCTTCAGTTCACTTCCTTCAACTCACACACACTTATGCTCTTATGATTTGTAGTACACTTTTGTCACTTTTCATCTTACTGTCATACATCTCTTCACAATTTGACTTGCTTCTCAACCTTAGAAACTTTCTCCAAGGTCGTCCACAATACATCGTTTCATAAATTCAAATTAGGTCAGCAACTCTAAATTCCCATGGTGGAAAGGAATAAGAGTGGAACAAAAAACATTTAACCAAGATCAAAAATAATATTATTGAATCTTCTACACCTTCCTTAATTAAATTTTATTCTTTGAATGAAGTGTAAACACTAGGTCGACCAAACCTAATAAAAACACAAATAATCATTAATGTACACATTTCCCAACTAGAAGATGACACATGGATGCCAAAACACACTTCCTTGAGCATGCAAAGACATCTCAAAACCTTCTAGATACATTTGCAACAAGAAAAATAGGCTTCAATCACTAAATTTGTTTCATCAGACAATTCAGACTGTGAATACACACACAAAAATACTAAAACATGATTTTTGGATCTCTAGACTTCAAACCTATTTTCCAAAGCATAGGAAAGACCTTCACAAAGCATATTATAGATCTGCAAGATTTGAAATGAAATAGGGAAAAATTGTAGAGCAATAATATTTCTCCTAGTCCACAGAACACTGACTCTGCCGATAGAACACACATACTGGTGAACACAACTTTCATGTACCATCTCACCAGAAGTTGAAACTTAATATATATCACCAATAAATCACCTTTATCAAACCTTTAGGTCCACATAAGCATAGGATCAACATAGAAGAAATGTAGATCACATACCAGAGCACAATCTGAATACATTCTTTCTTCTGACTTCACTTCTATATTAATTTTCTCAAAATCACTTGGAATCTGATCAACACAACACATCTGCAGCTATATAAGATAGTTCCATGTACTCAGAACATCTCACCAGCATTTCAACCATACATGTACAATATAGAACATACTAAACTGTGTCGACATCAATGACAACATCAATGACAATACCACCAAATTTGCTCATACTTGCAACACTTGCCCACATTGAGTACAAGACAAGAATGATCCAAGGTAGGTGATGGGAAGGATCATGTAATAGTGAGAATAGAATGTTCTACAACTATTACATGACAAGGGGTGGAAAATGATAGGCTATGCAATCACTTGATGGCAATCATTGCAATCAAAGTGATTTTTTTTCAATACTAACTTGAATGCATGACACTCATTTGTACTATGTCTGAGAGTTCTATGGTATTGAAAATGTGGAACATTTGCATCTTTAGGATATAGTATGAGCCTTTCCTTCATTGGTGGTAATGTTATTAGTTCTTTGTTCAAAAGAAATTGTAGTTTCCTTTCACTTTTAGAAGGGACAAGGGAACTTTAATTTTTGTAGCTTGCAGGACCTCCTCTGCTTGCCAAACTCACCAATTTATTGAGTTGGAGGTTGAGGAGGACCTAAGGTCATCCTTTCATCCTTATCATTGTTGTGAATCATTAGTTGTTCTTTAGGAAGAAGGATGTTCATATAGGGAGGAGAATCTAAGATCATTGTAGCATCACTACGGAGCCTTAGATATTCCTTAGGAGTACTTATGTTAGGAGGGGGATCTTGATATCCTAAACCCTTAGTGTTTTCATTACTTGGAATTTTCTCTAGGATTTGATGGATTTCATGTTCACTTGTTGTATCACATCCTTGTTTACTCAAGATTATGAATCCTTTTCCATATGTTTCCTCTAGATTGATTAGAGTGTTTGTTACTTTGTTCTCATAAAATGGTTTTGTATTTGCTTGTTTAGAGGAACTAGATTCACCTATTGTAGGGAACTTAGGTTCAACTTTCATTTCGATTTCAGGATGTAAGTAACCAAGCATCTCAAGAGGTGGTATTGTAGGGGGTTTGGTTGTGTCATGGATTGATAAAAGGACGCATTAGCTTTAAGGTTGTTCACACAATTGTTTAGGAACGTTATCATGTTTTTATCATCTTCTCCAATGATGTCAACATCATGAGGAGGAAATACATTAGGACTTGAGTGAGCATGAGTAAGTTCAATTTCATTAGGGTCATTTCTAAAAGCACAACTTGAAACATCTACCAAATATTTAAGGAAATCCAAATCTTTCCAAAGCACATATCCATGATTCAAGATTGAATAAATACACTTGAAATGAAAGAAATTTGGAATAACAACAATTCTACAAACTATAAAAAAAAAACTAAAAGCATCAAATAGAAGCACAAAGAAGCAGATTTAATCCCTAAAAATTGCAACTTCAAACTCCATAGGGACTAAGACTCCCGTTGATGAAATTTTGAAGTTCTAGAAACTAAAAAAGGGTAGCAAACAACTCAGACAGGGTTCTGATCAAAAAACCCATGGAGGGACTAAGACACCAATAAGGGCACGTTTTAGTCCTAGTAGAAGTTTTTCAAAAAACAGTAAATTTTTGGATTGGTGGCAATATTTCCAAGTTGATTACTTCGGGACCTGATGTTTAGAAACATAAAATAGTGGAGATGAATACAAGAAAAAGTGACTAATGATAAGCAATTGAATGCAATTTTTTCATTTTTTAAATGCAATAGTAATGTTCCTAAATGCAATTAGAATAATTAACAATGCACTTTTTAGTTTTTCAATGAGATAAGATGATGTAGGAAATAAAAAATGCAACCTATATGCACTTTCACTAATGAAAATGCGAGAAACCCTAGATGTACTTTCACTAATGTAAGATGCAATGCAAGAATGAATGCAACCTAGATTTAAGACCTTAGCAAACTCTAAATCAAAAAATGAATGCTCAAAATTTTGGGTTCACCAAAATGAAATGTAGGAAAAATGGGTTAAGGAAGCACTTGCTATCATATGGTTTAGGACATAGAACACACCCACTTTCCAATTTCATTCATGGATAACCCTAGAGATCTCAATGCAAAGGATTGACTATCAACACAAAAGGTTAGTCAATTATCAACAAGGGAGACCTAGGAAGATTCCTCAGGCTTTGAGGGGTTCACCACCAAGAAAAAGCTTAGAAAATACAACTTGATATTCAACTCACAAAACCTAGTAATGCAAGCCAAACAATGAGTGCAAATGACAAAATTAAACAAGTTAGGATGTATGTACCTAGGAAGTCTAGAAATGTGATAAGGATTCTCAAAATGCAAAATTGCTATCAAAATATGCTAGGGAGGACTAAGATGCCCTTACTATCTTCTTAGTCCCACTGCTATTTTTTGGGGAAAACACAAAATATTCAGATGTTAGAACAAAATCTGACAGAATCTTTGTAAAATACCTCAAAGAGGAATAAGACACCGTTAATGTCTTCTTATTCCCAATCTGAATTTCTACAATTTTAGAATGTGATCTTGAGGTCCACGGTTTGCACTTCTTCTTAGATCTCAAGTACTGAAACTTCTAGATCTGGTCTATAGGTAACTTTCCATGAAGATGATAACTTTGCAATTCAACTTTGCAACTTTACAACTTTTCATCTCAAATGATCTTCAACTCAAATATGTAAACACAAACACACAAGAGAAGAAAAACTTGTTGATTGTTAGTAAATGGGGGTTTGTCTTGGTCAAACCCCTTGTTGGTAATTAGACCTTGGAATGAAATCGAACAATGAAGGTAAATGATGAATGAACAAAATTCTATGTTGCAACTCACCAAACCCTTGCTGTGAAATCTGAAAACTTGTGTGAAGTGGCTAGCTTGAATGTAGATCTTGACTTGAATTTATTGCTTGAATAAAAACCCTACACCACAAATGTTAGCTACAAAATACACATGATGCAAGAATGTCTCTCTTATGATGCTTGAATCTTGATGATGACTCCAAATGCTTGATAAATTTCTCTTGAATGCTCTTGTGAACTCAAATTTTCTATAAGGATGCTTGCATGAAACTTCTAGGAGGATCTCATGAATTACTTCTTGCTTAGATGAGAATGATTGAGAGAACCTTGTAGTTATACTTATCTATGCTTAATATCTTGAAATTACACCACACCAAGCCAACATATGAATTCATTAATTAGAGGAGGTTAAATCCCACTAAGATTTGAAATTAGATCCTGAAAATAACCTAAGGGGGACTAAGATTCCCTAGATGGTGTCTTAGTCTCGTGGCATGAAACTTGAGGCATAGACTCCAAAAAGGATGATTTTTAAGGTGCATTTGAAATCAGGGTCCCAAGACCTTTGGAGGAAAAAGATGTCTTAGGTGGTGTATTAGTCCCAGTCCAAAAATCAAGGACACAACCAAAATCATTAAATTATCATTTATCCTTTGATGTTTATCAGGATTAGCAATAAAAAAATGTAGTTTATTAGGCTTGTGGATGAAAAATAGGGACAACTAAGGCATAACTAAGGATAAACAAAGCAAGGTGGGTCCAAACAAGTGTTAAAAAGTAAGGGTATGCATTTTCCTACACTACATGTAAAAGAGATACACAAGAATTGCAAGTGAAGACATGCTGAAGAGGGAAAATGAAGAGTAAGAAGCATCTTCCTGATGCCAGATGGTTGGAAATAAAGGGAGTTGAGATGTGCCATGTGTCAATGCTAGATTGATTTTAGGGATTGGGTCTTTGCAAGATCATGGGGGTCCAGAAACTGGCAATGTGAAAAAAAAAGTGTTTTTAACACACCCAAAAACATGAAATTTCTGCTTTGACATTTTGCAAGCTTGGGTACAATATCCGTTTTGGTTTGGTACTACAAAACCAAAATGGATACCCATTTTGGGTATGTGTAGGATCATCATGGAAAAAGCAGGCCCTTAAGTGGCAAAAAAATTAGAAAAATTAGTGTTAGGCAACTTGACATAAAAATTTGAATAAGTTATCTATATTATTTCTAAAATATGTAAGAATAGAATCTATAGAAAATTGAATGTAGTTTCTAAACTACTAGGTTTATTTAAAAATAAATAAAGTCTATTTGGTGAAAATTTGAATTTTCAATGCAGTAGTACTTAAATTTCAGGGAAAAATAAGAAGTAGGTGTCTATTTGACCACCCTAACCATAATAAAATGATAATATTTTTTTATAATATTTTATATATAAGTAGAGGACTCATGTCCAGATGTGATGCATATATTTTTGTAATTTTTTTCCTAGTAAATAATTAATTATTAATTTTTTATTACAACTTTTAAAAAATATAAAAACTTGTATGTCTGACCACCTTAAATTGGTCAAAACTTCATGAAATTTAATTTTTCTTTTTTTAATCCTATAGTATGTGAAGCATAGAATTTGACGCATGTTTCAGATTCAACAAATGTGATACCGTTTGAAAGTTATAGACGTTTTTCACTCAGCCTATCGATTAGGACTTTAGTTGTAATTCTAATAGAAAATAAATAATAATTATTTATTAAATTCAAATTAAAGCATAATTTATGTTGGTTGAAAGCTGAGAATCTCCTCTAAAAACCCTTTTCGTTTCATCAATTTTGGGTAAAAAGAAAGTCTTCAGCCACATACCGTACAAATACCCATAATATTGCCACTTTTTGGCCCATCATAATCCTGCACATACCCTTTTGTTTTTCAAAATGGATATTCATTTTGGAAAGTGAAAACCCATTTGTTTGAAAAAAAAAATGGATATCTATTTGAAATGAATATCCATTTTGAAAATCAAAATGGATATGCTTTTTGAAGACCTAAAAAACCCTCTTTAGTAAAATGGGAATAACTTTTGTGTTTCTTATCAAAATTTTGACTATTTATAGGCGTTGGAAAGGTGATTGAGATATATAAACAATGGAATAGGTGGTGTTTCTATATTATATATAAAAATAGTTTAATTATTTTAACTTCATATTTCATTTTTGAAACATCAAATTCTCACTACTTTCACATGCAAAGTCTTTTTTTCATGATTTTTTTGTCATGCTCTTCTCAAAATATTTATATTTTTTGTAGCACGGATATGAAAAAATCTGCATAAATAATCATATATCTTTGTCCCTTTCTCTACCTCTCTATATATCACTATGTCTCCCCTTAAGCTCTAGACCTATCCCTTCCCCCTTTCTTCTCTCTTTGTCCCTCTTTATACCTATCTTTCTCACTCTCTCTCCTTGAGCTCTACACATATCTCTCTACCTCTCTCCCCATCCATCCATCCTTCTCTCTCTCTATCCCACCCCCTCTCTCTCTCTTAGGTCCCTCCCACTCCCTTTCCCTCTCTCTCTCTATCCCTCTCCGTCTCCCTCTCACTCTCTCTCTGCCCTCTCCATCTCTCTCTCTCCCTCCCTTTGAAGTCTCTCTTCCTCTTAATTATCTCTCCCTCTTAGGTCTCTCTCTCAAGTATCTCCACTCCCTCTCTCCCTCTTAGGTCTCTCTCTCTCAAGTCTCTCCCACTCCCTCTCTCTCTTTGTTATCTCCCACTCCCTCTCTCTCTCTCTCTCTTAATGTCTAACTCACATTCACACTCTCTCCCTCTCAAGTCTCTCTCTCTCTCTCTCTCTCTCTCCCACTCTCTCTCCCTTTTTCCCTCTCAAGTGTCTCTCCCTCTCCCTCCCTCTATCTCCCTCTCTCACTCTAAAGTCGCTCTCCCTCTCTCCCTCCCTCTATCTCTCTCCATATCTCCCTCTCAATTATCTCTCTCTCTGCCCCCCTCTCCCTATCTCTCTCTCTCTCTCACACACACACATGCATCCACTCTCTCTATCTCTCCATCTCCATCTCAAGTCTCTCTCTCCCACTCTCTCTCTCCTCTCTCCCTCCAAGCTCTCTTTCTCCCTCTCTCTCTCTCACTCTCAGGTCCCTCCCACTCCCTCTCCCTCTCCCTCTTCCTCTCTCTCCCCCCTCCTTTTTAAGTCTCTCTCCTTCTTAAGTCTCTCTCTCTTAGGTCTCTTCCACTCCCTCCTTTCTCTCTTCCTATCCCTCTCTCTCTCTCTCTCTCAAGTCTCTCCCACTCCTTCTCTCTCTTCTCTCATGTCTCTCTTTCACTCTCTCTCTCTCTCTTACTCACACTCTCCATATCCCTCTCATGTATCTCTCTCTCCCTCTCTCCCTCTCTCTCTCTATCTCTTCATATCCCTCTTAGGTATCTCTCTCTCCTCCTCTCTCTATCTCAAGTCACTCTCCCTCTCTCTCTCTCCTCATCTCAAGTTACTATTGGAATCAAGGAACACTAAGATGGGGGGTGAATCAGTGTTCTACAATTTTTAACCTCATTAATCTAATCTTTAAATAACTTATAAAATTCAACTAGAGGAAAGATGCATGAACATAAAAAAAGCAACCACAACACCATAACACTATTATATTTTATGTCGAAACCCTGTTAGGGGAAAAACCATGGTGGAGGTCAATCCACAATATTATCTAAGTACTCAAATAAGTGTTTACAAAAGGAATGCACTTGCATTCAGGCACCCTACCTAGAGCTCATTGCTCAAATACAAAAGAAGACTCACTATCTTACAAAAATATTTGGATTACATCTAGAAGATTTGAACAGAGAGAATATATTCTACTAATGCCTGATTATAGTTCCAATTAAGCACATTAATTGCTTTCTTGACCTTCTATTTGATTCTACTCTTCTGCTCAGTCTGCTTTAATTCCAAACACAAATCCTTTTATGCACAAGTGAAAATGTACATAATCACCCTACAATCTCTTTAACTTTTACAACACACATCAACACACTTCATACACACACTCAAAATGATATAAATGATCACTTATATATATCCACAACTAAGGATTTAATAAACCACATGCCAACTTCAATAAAACATAAAATATTTACAAACCTTCAGCTTAATCCATAAAGAATTTTTAATGTGCACCAACCAAAGTCAGCCACAACATAGTGAGGACCCAAATCAACATGCTGAAACACAAAAACACTTAAAAAAATTCTTCTCGAAGATCCACAACATGCTATAGTCACTTATTCAGCCTTTTTCACTAATAAATAGAAAATTAATCAACCAAATCTTCTAACTTGCACAACAAGCGATATGAGCCTCTATGACTCAAGGAAAAAATAGATCATACATCTAACAACCTTCCTTTAGATCCAAAACTCAAAATGATAGCAGAGAATTTGCATATGAATCGATGAACACAATTTTGTCAGATGCTTTGTTCTAACTTGATAGATAGTTACTAATCTTCAATGTAGCTTCTGGTATGAGAAAATCCTAATGTGTGAATCAAATCATTGACTACGGTTGCCATTAATGACAACACCAGATGAAATGTGCAGTGCTTCTTGCCAATAGTTACCTTTGAGGGAGAGAGAGATAAAGAGGGAAGGAGGGAGGGAGAGAATTGAGATGGAGAGAGGGATAGATAGATAGAGGGAGGGATACAAAGAAAAAATTTAGAGGGAGGGAGGGAACGAGAGAAGGGAGAGAGAGGGAGAGAGAGGGGGTGAGATAGAGAGTTATCTAGCTAGGGTGGGAAGGAGACATCTAAGAGAGAGAGTTATCTAGTTAGGGTGGGAAGGATACACTTGAGAGAGGGAGGGAGTGGAATAGAGAGAGACCTAAGAGGGAGGTGGAAAGTGAGTGAGTTGGTGAGAGAGAGTGAGGAGCAGTGGGAGACCTAAGAGGAAGAGAGAGGGAGAGAGGGAGATGGAGAGTGAGAGTGAGAGGGAGTGGGATAGGGAGAGAGAGAGGGAGATGGAGTGGGAGGGACCTGAGAGAGAGGGGGGAGGGAGATAGAGAGAGAGTGTGTGTATGTGTGTGAGAGAGAGAGAATTGAGAGAGAGAGTGGGAGAGAGAGATCTAAGAGAGAGATGGAGAGTGTGAGTGTAAGAGAGAGAGTGAGAGAGAGAGACATGAGAGAAGAGAGGGAGTGGGAGAGAACTAAGATAGATAAAGAGAGAGAGGGAGAGAGAGAGGGAGTGGAAGAGACTTGAGAGAGAGGGAGAGAGAGATAGAGGGAGGGAGAGAGAGACTTCAGAGGGAGAGAGGGAGAGAGAGAGAATTGAGAGAGAGAGGGGGGGATATAGTTATCTAGTTAAAGTGGGAAGGATACAATTGGAGAGAGAGAGAGAGGGGGAGTGGAAGAGGGACCTGGGAGGGAGGTGGAAAGTGAGTGTGTGTGTGTGTGTGTGTGAGAGAGAGAGAGAGAGAGAGAGAGAGAGAGAGAGAGAGAGAGAGAGAGAGAGAGAGAGAGAGAGAGAGAGAGAGAGAGAGAGAGAGAGAGAGAGTGACTTGAGAGGGAGAGATGGAATGAGAGAGGGAGAGAGAGTGGGAGAGAGAGAACTGGGAGGGAGATGAAGAGAGAGAGATAGAGTGTGCATGTGTGTGAGAGAGAGAGGCTTTAGAGAAAGAGTGGGAGAGAGAGACATGAGAGGGAGTGTGTGTGTGTGTGTGTGTGTGTGTGTGTGTGTGTGTGAGAGAGAGAGAGAGAGAGAGAGAGAGAGAGAGAGAGAGAGAGAGAGAAGAGAGAGAGAGAGGGGGATAGGGAGAGACCTAAGAGAGAGAGGAGAGAGAGAGAGAGGGAGTGGGAGAGACTTGAGAGAGACCTAAGAGGGAGAGAGGGAGTGGGAGAGACTTGAGAGAGAGAGAATTAATAGGGAGAGAGACTTCAAAGGGAGTGGGAGAGAGATATGGAGAGAGGGAGATGGAAAGTGAGAGAGAGGGGGGGGGAGAGAGAGATAGAGGGAGGGATAAGTGCACAAAGATGGTTCTCAAAAAGGGGGCTTAAGTGGCCACTTTTTTTTATGAAATTAGGAAATACTGACCTTGGACGTGAAATTGAGGATAGTCACACTCAAAATTTTGAGATGGAACAAAAACAAGGATCGAAGCACGCTCTGAGTCTACTTTCTAAACTACTAATTTATTTTTAAAATGGTTGAGATTAAGGGGTTCAAAAGAGGGATGTACAAAAATTGGTGCTATTTTTTTTAGAAAAACATAACATAGCAACTCTTGTATGACCCTAGCATGGTGAACATTTTTTAAGTATTTTTAAAATCGCCATAGTCAGAAGTTAGCTAATAGTATGTAGTTGATGCATGATTTTTCAGATAATTTTTTAATGAATATTTGATTTTTTACTAATTTTCTAAGTGGACACTTCTTTAAAACAAAATTTTGTTCATGCTACCCCTACAAATTTTGGAAACTAATTGATTTAAAAATAAAATAAAATTGTAGAATGGATTCTAGTTTCTAAAAATTTAATTTATTTGAAATTTCAATCAATGGTTAATTTATAATGAAAAAAACACCAAACACTAATTTTTTCTAAAAAAGAGATACACAAACAAAATAAATTATGGATGAAAGGCTTAACATTGTTAGAAAGTGAAAAAATTACATTGTTGGATAGCTAAGAGAGAACCTAACATTACCCAAATGTTCAATTTGTTCGATATTGAACCACGTAAAATCTTGACTGTGAGCACAAACCCAATTATGTGAAATATTGTAGAATTTTCAAAACATGTCTCTCTCTCTCTCTCTCTCTCTCTCTCAATTCTCTATCTCACTTCTCTCTCCCCACCCTCCTTCCCTCCTTCCTCTCTACGATCTCATCTCCTCCTCCATCTCTCATCTCTCTCTCACTTCCCACTCCCTACCACTCTCTATTTCTCTCTACCTCACCTCTCTCTCACCTCCCTCTCTCCCTCCATACTTCTCTCTCCCTCTCTTCTTCCCTATCTACTCTCTATCTCCCAATCCCTCTCTCTACCTACCTCTCCATCCATCAAACCTTACCACTCTCTCTCTACACCTCTCTATCTCACCTCTCTCCCTCCCTACCTCTCCCTCCCACCCTCATTCCATCTCCACTTCTCTCTATCTCTCCTCTCTCTCTACCTCTCCTTCCCTCTATACCTATCTTTATCTCTCCTCTCCCTCTCTCTACCTACCTCTCCTTCTACCACTCTCTATTTATCTCTATCTCACCTCTCTCTCCCTCACTACATCTCCCTCCCTCTCTACTTATCTATATCTCCCCTCTCCCTCTCTACATAGCCCTCCATCCATCACAACCTACCACTCTCTCTCTATTACTCTCTATCTCACCTCCCACTCTCTCCACCCATACCTCTCCCTCTCCTTCCCTGTCTACTCTCTATCTCCCTAATCCATCTCTACCTACCTCTCCATCCATCACTCCCTAACACTCTCTCTACATTTGTCTATCTTGATTCTCTCCCTCCCTCCCTTATTCCCTCTCTACTCTCTCTACTTCTCTCTATCTCTCTCAATAGATGTCTCCCTCCCTACCTTTTCCCTTATCTACTCTCTATCTCTCCTCTCCCTCCCTCTACCTCTCTCTCTCTCACTCTCTCTCACTCCTCCCTCACCCTCTTTCTCTCTCACTCTCTCCTCTCTATCTCAACATTCTCTCTTTCCCTCTCTATAACTTTCTCCTCTATATGTCGCCATTCTCTCTCTACTTATCTTTATCTCACCTATCCCTCTTTAGCTCTCACTTCCTCCCCTCTCTCACACACCCTCCCTCCTTCCCTCTATTTGTATCTCTCTCTATCTCACCTATCCCTCTCTACCCACATATCCCTCCACCACTTCGTACCACACTCTCTCTATTGCTCTCTATCTCACCTCTCTCTCACCTCCCTCCATCTCCCTCCATACCTCTCCCTATGGTTCCCTCTCTACTCTATATCTCCCTAATCCCTATCTACCTACCTCTCTATCCATCACTCCCTACCACTCTCTCTACACCTCTCTATAACACTTCTCTCCCTAACTCATTCTCTCTCTACTTCTCTATCTCTACCTCTCCTTTCTCTAATTATCTGTATCTCCCCTAGCCCTCTTCCTCTCTCTCATTGGATGTCTCCCACCATAAATTTTCCCCTATCTACTCTCTATCTCTCCTCTCCCTCCCTATACCTCTCTCTCTCGCTCTCTGTCACTCATCCTTCAGTCTCTTTCTCTCTGAATCTCTCCTCTCTATCTCATCATTCTCTCTTTCCCTCAATGTAACTCTCTCCTTCTCTATATGTCACCATTCTCTCTACTTATCTTTATATAACCTATCCCTCTTTACCTATCCTTTCCTCCCCTCTCTCACCCACCCTCCCTCCTTCCCTATATCTCCATCTCTCTCTACTTCTATCTATCTCACCCATCCCTCTCTACCCACATATCCCTCTATCACTCTGTACCACACTCTCTTTATTTCTCTCTATCTCACCTCTATCTCACCTCCCTTTCTCTCACTCCATACCCCTACTGCCATCTATCCTTCCTTATCTACTCTTTATCTCTCATGTCTCTCTACCTCTCCTTCCCTCTCTACTTATTATTATCTCCCCTTTTCGTCCCAACATCTCTCTCTCTCTCTCTCCCCCTATGACAATTGAGGGTTTAAAGTCTAGTTTTTAAGGTATAGGGTTGAGGTTATATGGTTAAGTGTATAGGGTATAGGGATTAGGGTTTAGGATATTAGTTATAAAGTTGAGTGTTTAGGGTTTAGGGTTTAAGGTATAGTATTGAGGGTTAGTGTTTAGGGTTGAGGGTATAAGGTTAAGTGTAGACGGTATATGGATTATGGTTTAGGATATTGGGTATATAGTTGAGGGTATTGGGTTGAGGATATTAGGTTTAGGTTTGAGGGTTTAGTGTTTAGCATTTATGTATAATTTTGAGGGTTGAGGTATAATGTTCAAGGTTGAGGGTATGAGTTTAAGTGTATAGGGTATAGGGATTAGGGTGTAGGGTTAAGGGTATAAGGTATAGGGTTAAGACTTGAGAGTGTAGAGTTTGTTGTTTAAGTATAGGATTGAGGGATAATGTTTAGGGTTTAGGGTATAAGGTTGAGGGTATAGGGTATAGGGATGAGGGTTGAGGGTTTAAGGTATAAGGTTGCAAGTTGAGGGTATTGGGTTTAGGATTGAGGTTTAGGGTTTAGGGTTTGGTGTACAAGGTTTAATGTATGGTTTAAGGTTTAAGTATAGGGTTGAGGGA
>VDFB02139644.1:0-34304 GCA_007258455.2 Sequoia sempervirens | reverse complement strand
GAAAAGTCATCACCACAGGAAAACACCTCCGAGATAGCAAAAACTGAGAGAGGTTTTTGTAGATGGTCCCAACACGATCCCATAGCCTTGGATGGAGAGTCTCTAAGCATCATGGTCTCTGAGAAATAGACCTTCAAAGATTGCTGCCTTTTAGCACTTTGGACTCTTAAGGGAAATCGTCGGTCCAATGTAGCTCAAAGTGATTTAGTGTATTTGGGTGCAAGAGAGGACCATCCCTAGTGTAAACGTACCCATCCAGATGTGTTGGAACAGTCCGTTTGGTCATACGAGCTGTGGAATGAAAGTTGCACCACTTTGCAACTTTACACTACTTGCATCTGGCAACTTTTCCCTCCACTGAAAAGTCATCACCACAGGAAAACGCCTCCGAGATAGAAAAAACTAAGAGAGGTTTTTGTAGATGGTCCCAACACGATGCCATAGCCTTGGATGGAGAGTCTTTAAGGATCGCGGTCTCCGAGAAATAGACCTTGAAAGATTGTTGCCTTTTAGCACTTTGGACTCTTAAGGGAAACTAGTGGGCAACATAGTTAACTTCTTCACAAACTTGGTTTCCTAGAGTTTGGAGGATGAAACTTGTTTGGATTTGTGAGGGAAATTTCACACAAAGGTTGCATCTGTACGCCAAGAATAGTGGATTTCAGCATCCTAATATTTTTCTTAAAAAAAATTGATCATTGTAATCTTGGTTATGAGCAAACAATTGAAGCAAAAAAATTGTAATCTTGAAGTGAGTTATTTGAATTAAATACTCTATTCCAACCAACTTATATGTGTAGATCTATTTATCATCCGTGAATGTTTTAGATCTAAATATCTTGTTTAAATGTTTTGGCTGATTTTCATTGAATTATTCCAAATCTAAGAAATTTGTATGAATAATTTAGTTAAGGATCATTGCATTTATCATTGAGCCTATGGTCAAATGTTCTCATCCTATGACATAAGTCTTGAATTCTTTAATCAGTTATGACAAGTCATGACCTCTTGATTGGGAAGGTTGTAACTCCCCCATTCATTCAGACAACCAGATGTATGTTTGTTGACAATATCAAATAAAACCTCCAGCCAGGGTCTGCTAGTGTAGGGAGAAGCAATGCATGAAATTTTCTTTTTGATTTGGGCTAAATGTGATTAGGACAGGCCCTGAAGGGTTGTATCAAAGCCCAAGAGAGAGATATGTTGAGGAAGAAAATAGAGAAATTATAGTGAAAATGTGCATTAGCATGTCTCATTTTATTTATAGAAGAAAGTACAGTGCACAACAATCAAGCAAAAGCTAAAATCCATCTATGAAATAAATTACTCACTATCAAAACTAACCTTCAAATTAAAGAAGAATTTAAGAAGTTATATTTTCATATAACTTCTTCAAATGTATTTAAATTATTGTACAAGGAACATAAAATATTAGAGATGCACTTTCCAAGCAATGTTGTTTTCCTATCGGTTTATGTAAAACATAATTATTGTGGGGATTCTACTTAAGATTCAATTAATCAAGGAAATCAGAAATGTTTTGGAGTTTTGTTCTACCAATGCAATTATTTTCTATACTAGCCATTATGGAGAAGCGGTTTATACAAATTTTCTTTGTGAAAAATACATTGTGATTAAATTATTTGTTTAAAAGTTATGTCTTGCTTTTTATTTTCTAAAAGAATCCATATTTAGATGGTGTTGTAGTCAGATAAACATCTATTTTTCATAGAGCTCACAACTTTTAATAGTATTCTTTTCCTAAATTTCTAGGTCAAAGTGCATGATGATGTCATTTCATGCCTGCAAATAATTGAATCTTCTAGTCAACAAATGGTCACATCTTGGGATGGAATGATTAAAATATGGAACATTGATGAAGGTAGAGGTAGTTGGGCAACAACTTTTGGCTCATCTAAGAAGACACAAAGTTCTAGTAAGTATATGAAGAATGGTCATATGATATATTATTAGTATTCATATGGGAGTCTAGCCATATTAATTTTTTGAAAAAGGTGAATTTATGTTATATAAAAAAATTGATGGTTACAAATGGACCACCAAATTTACTAAGGCATGGGAAAGTTGACAAAGAAGAAAATCAGATGGTGTAGGGTTAATCATATGAGTATCTAGTTGTTACTTATGCAATGTGAAATAATGCTTTGAGTTTGAAAGATGTGCAATGCAATGTAATCAGCAATATGAATATAAACTACATAATATTTAACCATTCTTTTTATGCTATTGTACATTGATATTTAACCATTGCTTCAAAGAGTTTAATCATGCACATGAGGAGGAAACTAAATTTGATTGTCAACTTCTATATATATCAAATTATCCAATAATCAAGTGTATGTCCATATACAAAAATGGCATCAACACCAACTCAAACAAAGTTTTACAATATGTGGCATATGCCATCTCAGTATCTATTCAAAATTTACATGCCAAAATGTCTATCTCATCCTAAACTACTGGTGGATCATCAAAATGGAGCCTCTTTGAAGCACTCGTTGGCTGTGCACAAGAAAAAGTCAAACCACAATTGAGATTAGTTATACTATATAATTTAAAATTGAATAATTAACATAAAAATCAATACACATTGAATTATAATTGAACTCTAAAATTGAAATCTTGATTACCTAAAATATACGTCTCTTTGAAGGGTCGGGAGTCCTAGAATATACCCCTCTCAAAGAACTAACCAAACCAACTTTTGGTAACGCCAATCTATATATGTGAAAAAAACATGAAATTGATCCAAGTTAGCATAGAATTGTCAGTAATAAGAACATATTTACCAAGCACAAAATAAAATAAACACATACCTCTTTAGGTTGATCTTTTTTTGTATCTCCTTTAGGTGTCTCAACACCTCCTCCTTGAGGTGTTTCAACACCTCCTCCTTCAGGCATTTGAATACCTACTCCTTTGGGTGTTGTGGCACTTATCAACAATGATGTATAGCTCACAACCGCCTGTACATAAAAATGACAAGTACATATGAAACTACGAATCTATGTCAATGTATGCATAATCAATAAAAGATCCTGTAAATTTTAATTCAATCAAATTTGAGTTCAATTACCTTTCCCTTATCTAACACTGTGCCTCCATAGTCTGGAGAGCGTTGCACCTCGCTCGCACTAGGTGTTTCCTACAAGCAGAGAGTAAGATAAACATATAAGCTAATATATAATTCCATTATTGACAATTCAAATGACAAGCAAATGTACAGTAAAAAAATGTAAATGAGTGAGTGCAAAAATACATATTGTGTGCGTGTCGAGGCCAAATGAAATGGCCCTAAGGGTGCTATCAGTCACCTGTGTGAGCTCCTCCTCAGACATTAACTGTTAAATAGACCATGTAAATAAATATTAGTACTTGATACTATCTCTTATTAATATTCATTTTTAAAAAAATGCAAGTTATGAATTTACACTTTAATTGTTACCTGTGTAACTACTCCAATTTCCACTTCTCTAGTAGAAGAGGACTCTGTAGGGTGTGCTCCACTCCCCTGCATGTGATTTTCTATAATCTCCACATCCTGGATGTCATAATCAGAAGTGTCTAATGGATGCTCAAGGGGTTGTACAATAGGACCCAAGCATATTTGCTAGCACATATTGCAAATATGTGGCACACAAATATGTGGACCCGAGGAGGATGATGCAACAGCACTGGATCCATCGCCAAGATCACCAGATTGTGGCTAAGCTACTGAAGAAGCATGGGAAACCAAAAGACCACTCAAAGAGTGAATGGTCTAGATAGTTTGTGTGGATGCATCTTCTATAATATTTGGATGTTGTACTGGAGGTGGCAGAGGAAGGGGAGGACGGGGGACATATGGGTGCCTAATTACTCTAGTTTCCCCTGGCCTATCCTGAGGCATACCTCTACCAACACCCTGGAAGGGTTTAATGTCAAAGTAATTGACATGATGCCCTAACAAAAACTCAGCATATAATTTTTTAATAAAGTGAAAAGGTACATCAAGATTATTGTTGGGTGGTATATCAAAAACCATACACCAATGATCCCAAAAATTATCTACTATGCCCCTATGCGTGCACCATTTTATAGAAAGTTTTGGCTTGTTAACATTAATTGGCAAATTAGTGCTGGGGTTAATAAATAAAGAGGCTATTTGGGCTTTTGTTATTTGGAGATCTTTCACATCATCATAAGACAATCCACATGCATAATATTCCTTCATGGTTTCTCGCCACGAATGAAAGGCATTATGTTGGGTGGAGAGGGTTTCTACATTTGTAATTATTCTTGTCAATGTGTTTGACATATGGGATAATCAAGGGATTTTTTTATAAACATCACAAATGCCCCTCAATTGCTCCAATTTTTCATGAATTAAGTCTTCAATTGATGGTTGCGGAGGTGGTGGAGCATTTGGCATTTCTGCATTTTGATTCTCAGCTGGTGGATTTTCATTTTTAACTGGTGGAATTTGTGCATTCTCATTTTCGGTAGCCATAATGCCTAATTAAATTTAAAAAATAATTAATCTAAAATTAGATAATATAAATGAAACACTATTTTTAAATCAAAATCCATTAAAAACATTCATTTTTTTATCAAAATCTATTTTGAACTCAATTGTTTCATAAAAATTCAATCAAAAACCCTATTTTGAAAAAATCCACAAAAATCATTTTTTTATCAAAATCCATTCTCAATTGAAATTTCATAAAAATTCAATCAAAAACCCTATTGTGAAAAAAAATCCACAAAAAACATTCATTTTTTTATCAAAATCTATTCTAAACTCAATTTTTTCACAAAAAATCAACAAAAAACTATATGAAATTATTCAAATCTAAATCAAAATTGAATCAAATCAAATAAAATAAAAAAACTTACCTTTCCAACTTGAATTTAGCCTAAATCGGATATCCGTTACGCGAAGACTGGATGCACTGTGCGCCCACAGGTTCTTCTCAATCAAATGACTTCAAAAAAGCGACAGAATCCCCCATCATCTTTCTTCCTAGTCATCCCTTTGATGACCGGGGAATCTTTTCCAATCTAACCATCTCCTTCTGGGTTCTATATTTTAATATTCTTTGAAATGATGTTACTTTGTAACACCATCTCAAAGAGAGGCAAAATGTAGACATCCAAATTTATCACTTTTCATCTAAACATCCTCTTATCTGAGTTAATTAAGTAATATTACTATTATTTAATTAATATCCTTAATTCTGCCAAATCCCTAAGGTATTTAATTGATAATTAAATACCTTACCCTCCTTAATCCTTTTTTCATCAAATGAATTAAATAAATACTACATTTATTTAATTACTTACATGTCATTTTCATCTAATCCTAATCCATCTCCTAATCTCTTCATTAAGGATGTGCACATGCCTAATCCTTGATTAGGATGTGCACATGCCTAATCCTTGATTAGGATGTGTCACATCCTCCAACTTTTGCAAGTTGGCTTCTAATCCTCAATTATCCTCTAATTACTGATTAGTTAAGTCTAATTAGTACCTTGGTCAACTCTCCCCATCCCCCAAAGAATTTTTAATTATTTTTTATTCATCCAAGGCTCCTCTCTTCCCCATGTGAATTTTTAATTCACTTTTATTCCTCCTAAAATACCCTTTTCCTATGCATCTTCTAGAATCTTTGACTTGTCACTTCATTCAAGTCACATGTGACAAATTCCCACCTTTTGAGAACCTTGTCTTATCCACTAGATTCTTCCAATCATTGTGAATTTTTAATTCACTTTTATTCTCTCAAAGCTTTCCCCTTCCCCATGTGATCATTGAAAGGTCACATCAAAGTACTTGGAAGGTACTTGTCCTTCCTCCACATCATGTACCTCTCTTCCACATCACCTACACATCATCTCACCCTTAGCCATCTCACAATCCACATGTCAAGATGTGAGGGCTTGTGAGTCCTCAACTCACCTTAGCCCTTCATCTTGGCCTTGTTGGATAAATCCCAACCATTGAATTCTCTAGAGAATTCAAGTTTCTCTATAAATACCCCATCCTCTAAGGCATTTAGGAGACTTAGCCATTTTGCAACTAAATGCTGCCATTTTGTGCACTCATCTAGCCATCAATTTCACCCATTGACATTTGCATTCAAGCACATAGTCAAATCCTTCATTTAGCCACATCAATAGCCATCAAGGGCCAACCAAGGAGTTTCAGCTGCAAAAAGGGAGGTATATCTATTTGTCTTCATTTTACACTTTTCCTCTTTGCACTTACAAATTTCTTAGGCTAATCTTGAGGTGTTTTTTTATGTTTTTCCATTGCATTTTAGTTGCTTAGAAAAGGATAAACATTTTGATATCACATTTACAAATCGAATATCCGATTTGGATCGGATATCCGATTTGTAAAAGTAGGCTTGGTGTTTGGTATGGTGACACCCGAGCCTAAAAAAAGTCAACACGTTCCTTTCGCATTTTTTCGATCGATGAAAGACGTGTTTTTTCCTCATTGCCACTTTTTGGCCCACCATTAACCTGCACATACCCATTTAATTAAATTATAATAAAAGAATGAAAGTACCTTGGCGAAGATCTTGAAATCCTTCACAAAAATTTAGTTTTTAATTTTTTTTCTTTCAATTTTTCTCTCTTTATGTCTTATTCTTACTTAGTATTCTTTTTATCTCTTCTCTTTATCTCTTTATTTTGTTTTGCTTTTCTTTTTGTGTTTAGCTTATTTACTATTTTAACACAAAAATATATCATGATAATTATCTAAAAATCAAATAAGATAAAATATGAATTTATATAATTTTAATATTTAAAATAATTAAAAAATATGTTTTCTTATCCATGAAAAAATATTTAATTAATAAACACATGCATTGATAAATAATATACTTTGTCAAATTAACAAACACATTGATAAATAATAATAAAATTGCATCTATATGATGTGTGAAAGATTCTCTACATTTAAATGTCGTCTTAATCTCTTAACTCTTACCATGATGAGAGCCTCTCTTCATTCTGCAATATCTGCACTCAATTTTTCAAGATTATTTAAATTCAATATTGAATAATCTTAAAAAAGAAAAATCTATTGCCATATCTAATAATTACTATACTAATTATTCTATCTTCTAAATAACTATCAACTATTTATAGTATGTAAGTTATTTATTTGGCAATGCGCATAAATGAGGTGTGACACACATAACACATATGCCAAATAGATTGTATAAACACTGTTACACATAGCACTTATACTAAATAATAATAAAAAAGAGAAAAAATACATTAAAAGATAGTCCATAAACATTACAACATATGCAAATATGTTAAAAGATAGTGTAAAAATGTTCAAACGAATCACAAAATCTAGAGGGGACACACCACGAAGTAGTGCACATGTGCCATAGAGTTGTTGTACATAAAGAAAACCCATGAGAATCACTCAAAAAGCTTGTAAACATTAAAGTAGGGGCATGATCCCATCGAGCATACCAAGATACACTCAGAGAAAAATGAAGAAAAAGGAAACAAATGTAAAATTGAATCTTACTTCAAATCCTACCATTATCTTTGATTAAGCAAACTGAGAATGTGAAAAAATATAAACCAATACAAATCTAGAGTGTATTGATGTGATAATGTGTTTGGTGTTGGGTTGTTCTTGAGAGTTTTCAATGTTGTAGTATAATTTTTTTGGATTATTCTTTTCATTTGGTTGAAGATAGGGATCTAATTTATAGATGAGGAACGAGAGAAATAGAGGGTTGAAATTGATTTGAAATGGATGGCTAGGATTGAATAAGAAGAATTTTGAAATTGAATTTGAGATAGAGGAAGGAATGAAATGCTAGTAGTCGGTGTATGGATTATTGGGATTGATTGGATTAAATGGATGATTGAGATTAAAAATTAATTTGAATTTGGATAGATATAGTTGGGAATGAATTGTTGGAATTTACCTAATTGACTTGATAGCTAAGATTTATTGAATTTATTTCAAAATGATGAGTTGTATTTAAAATTGATTTTTAATTAGTTGATAGTTGGAATTTGAAGGCTAAGATTGATTTGATGATTTAAGAATTTTAAATCAAGGAAATGGATGATATCGATTTCAAATAAATGTATTTTTTTTAAATGAAAGGAACATAGTGGACATTAGCTTAGATAATTAAATAAACAAATTTTATTAAATGATTTTATTTTTTATTGGGGTTAAACACTTTTGACCGAAGTTATGAACCAATGAGGCCACAAACAAGGTACCTCATCCCCAACATGAGTATTATTCAATAACACCCTATTAGAGGTTTGAACTTTGGTGGCAAGAATCACAACACAATTTAACCAACACACTATGCCATTACCAAATTTAACTAATATTAATATAGCTTAACTAAATAAATAAAATCTAATTATTTAGCTTCCAAGAAAAAAATAATTAAAATTTATGTAATTAATCAATATTAGAAGCAATATAAGATAAATGACAAATTTGGTTTAAAGAATGAATTTTAGTTGTATACATAGTCTTGACAACAATTCTAGACCAAGCGTACTAATGAGAGTTGGAAATCTTTAGGACATAACAAATTAGAGCATACAACCAAGCAACAAATTCAAAATAATAATTTGATGGAGCAAAACCAAGTACAATCTACTCCAATATATAAAAATCACCACTCATTATCTAATCAACAAAAGGTAGAATTACATATCCATTCCCTCAACATTGTTCTTTCATTGACATCAATAGAAGCATAGATAGAACAAAGTGTATAGTGCAACCTTGAATTAAGCATAAACACCATACATAACAAGATATAGGATCAATGCCCAAGGATATTGCAATCAACAATCCAAGGGCTAATAGCTAGAGTCACACTATGCCTTCTTAATAATTAAAAGGCACAAACATGGCGCTCATTTTTTTTTGTTTGAAGAGAAAACTCTAAGATTAACTTCTTAGAGGGAGATAAGATCAATACTATGTTCATTTACAACTTGTCTAACATGACATTATTGAAGGGGGGTGGAGATGTCCTTCACATTCCATAACATTATTTTCTATTTTATTAAGAGATAAGAATAATTTCCTCCCTCAATCCTTAACAACCAATATTGATTAGCCATAACTAAAGATTGATAACTACAAGGAATCATCACTATTAACAAATCACAAGGTAGCAATCTTGACCAAGACCAAGAAGTGTTAAATTAGCTCAAGTTAGCACATGGGGATGAACAAGAGGATTTCTAATATACTTGATTTTCTACTTAAGACATTGAGAGTTTCACAACACTAAATCATACACCATCCATTATTAAGGACCAAATCTTAAAAAGAGGCAACTTTAGGAGGATGTGGATCCATAAGCGGAGGATCATAAGGGGAAGGCCAACAACAAGAACTATGTTACAACAAAATGAAGGATCTTGGGAGTAGAAGTGGGTTTGTGAAAAGGCAAGGTGGACAAAGGTGATTAGACATGTTTTGGAGTAACAAATGGAGTATGAGTAAGGGTAAGGTCCCATGGAGGGGGGCAACCTAAAAAATTGTATTGGGTGCTATTGAGATTTTCTAAGAATATTTTAAAGTTGGTGATCTCATTAATCCAATTTTGTAATTTAGCTTAAGAGTTTAAGCTCCAAAATTTAAGGAACAAACTAATAATAAATAATAATAAATAAAATATTATTTTTATTTTTTTTTAAGAATTTAAAATTTTAAGTGATGGACAAGTGGCAAAAAAATTCCTAAATTGTAGGGGCAATTTCTAGTCCCACCTCAATTTTACCTACTAAAATTTGCAATCTTAAAAGGTAGGGGCTGCTATTTTGAGGAAAAGATCACAATTAATCCTATAGCATAAATATTTTTGCTTCATTGGACAGCTTGATCCATGAAAATAGAAGCCCAAACTGCCCCCCCAATGGAACCATACAATAAAAGCATGTTTGGTTGTAGAGAAGATGGTCCCTAATAAATTAATTTCCCTATCCATAATAAAAATCATTACCATTTTATTTACATTAGATACAAGTTGATTCACAATTAAACTTGGCCCAAAAGTGTTCTTATATTTCAATTTTGAAATATTATTAGCATTGTTTTTTCACCAAACCATACAACCTAACAAGTCGATTATATTCTTAAAAAGGTAAAATACCATAATTAGGAATGGAAACCCCTCCTACATTAAGCAATTAAAAATTATCTAATTTTTTAAATAAAGAATTTTACATCATCCTCAAGTTCATTTTGACTACTAAGAACTATGGTACATTCACTCCACCAAAGTCATTCAAAGCACAATCTCAATCTCATCCCTTATATTACACCTTCAAGGATTTAAATCTTAATGTATGGCATATCAAAGAAGATACCATCACCCTCACCAATTATATTAAACAAAGGTCTCTTAAGATGAAACTAAAAACCCAAACTCATGTAACAAGTTCAACCACATATAATGTATAAACCACTTTAATTTGTATTATTTTTAAAATCATTGATGGACTTTAAAACCAAACCCTAAATCTCCCAATTTGATTTAAGCCTACTTAAAACACTTCTTTTGATTAACAAACTTTAAACGAATCCAACACTAACATCAGACTAAATCTGATAGATGACATCTTATTGCAATTTGATGCTTTTGAAACTAAAATTTTTGGAGCTGGCAACAGATGCGAAGAGGAAGGTTGATTTTCCAGTGTGGTACATAAGCTTTGCTCCAGTTGGGGTGGTTACTAAGGCTACTTCGTTGGTGATTATGTTGCTGTCAGTCTTTAGCATAGTTTATTGCAGCACTGTGCTTTAATAGCTTTGTAAATGAAGTAAATTTTGAGGCTGTTTTTTTAACAGCAAGTTGCTGGTTACCTTTTTACTCTGTAACTTTGATTTTACTTTAATTTTTTTAGTTTTTTCTTTTGTTGACAACCTGTAGATGTATACTTTCAGATTGCTGTTGCTCTCTAACAGCAGTAAACATTTACTTTCAGATTACTGTTGTACTTCAACAGCAGTGCTCCTTTGATGATGTACTCTTGCTATTCTAAAACGGCTCTGTTGATATATTTTGATCTTCTTACTCCAATATAAAAAAATATCTTAATCCACTTGCATGCATACATATATTTTGACATCACATCCCAAAAATCAATTGCACCATACAATTGAAAACTTCCATGCCTATTCTCTTAATTTAACTATTCTAATCCTTGTATTTAGAATTCTAAATATTAGAAGAACAATGTCCTTGCAGTTTTTAATATACCGAGCCCTTACAAATATTTTAACAGCTAGACGTTTTAAGCTGAAGCATTAATTGGGGGGGAAAAAATTATACAGATTAGCCGCAATAAACATGCAACCTTTCTAAAAGGAGAAAATCGTCTAGCTTTAGATCCCTTAATTTCGAAACCATGCTCTTAAGCCATTGGTGCGTTCAAGAATCTTGCCTCACACCTTATCACGAGCACTCATTTCAGGCTTACAGAAATTCTCAAATCTTAAATAATCAGAAAGGGTGTAGAAAATTCTTAATATCAAAACCGGAGAGGGGACAAAATTTAGGCCCTCTCGCCTCTAATGCGGCGAGCAAGCTGAATATCTTTGGGCATAATGGTAACCCTCTTGGCATGGATGGCGCAGAGGTTGGTGTCTTCGAACAGACCAACCAAATACGCCTCAGCTGCCTCCTGCAAGGCGGCCACGGCAGAGCTTTGGAAGCGCAGATCGGTTTTGAAGTCCTGTGCAATCTCCCTCACCAGCCGTTGGAAGGGCAGCTTCCTGATCAGCAGCTCCGTACTTTTCTGGTATTTGCGGATCTCACGAAGGGCAACAGTGCCGGGCCTGAAACGGTGCGGCTTCTTCACCCCTCCCGTCGCCGGAGCGCTCTTTCTCGCCGCCTTCGTTGCCAATTGCTTTCGAGGAGCCTTTCCTCCTGTTGATTTCCTTGCCGTCTGTTTTGTTCTGGCCATCTTACTATCCCTGTACCTAATTTAGCAGAGATTGCCGCTGGAATTTACGGGACGGATGAGATCTAGGCTATAAAATGTGCTATCCTCCCAGTCATTATAAATGTGTACATAAAATGCGTTGCAACCCTATGATTTCAAATTTTTGGGTCGGTCTTTGAGGGGGAAGAGACCTCAGCCCTCCGATCCTCCTTGGTTATCAAGGGCTGCCAATGCTTCCTCACCTTATGATCCGGATCTACGATTGCAACGAATAAGAAAGCGTGGGGTTTTCTTACTCTTATGAAGTCTACGTATAGGGAAAACATGAAAAGTTATCCTCAGACTTTTGCACAAAGCGCTTTTTGAGTAAATGACAAGGTGCGCTCGATGGTTTATAAGGAAAAATAATACTATTTATATATAAATATTTATAATTTTATTAGTTAAGAATTCTATATATTTAATATTTTTATAGAATTATTATTTTTAGTAAAGTTATTTTGTAAGAATAATTTTAAAGATATTATAATTTATTAATATTGTTAATTTTTTAAATGTTTATTGTTAATCACAATAGAAATACTCTTTCAACAATCTTTTGTCTCATTTTAAAAAGGGGTTATTAGAAAATCTATTAGGAAGATCTCTTCTGTAGTAGTTGTTCAACCCTAATATGGCTTTCTATGTTGAGCATTTCTTTCAAATTGATGAAGATATCATCATTTCTCTTAATTACAATCAACGTTAATAAAAGAATGGCCTCAAGTTTCCACTTGGATAGCTATTTGTTTAAATATTTACAAATTTGAGAGAGCAACTATTGCTTGTATAGAAATTCACGAATATTTGTAATTCTAAATGCATGACCTTTGAGAGTAGTCACCTTCTTGTGTCATACTTTGTAAGGGACTCAACAACTACCAAATACATTAGCTCATTCCTCTAATATATTCCAATGGTTGGTGGTTTTAAGTAATTACATATGTAGATAGTGATAGATTGGTGGGATTGGTCCTCCCTCTAAGAGCAGTTGCTAGGTCTCTCTCCTCTTCTCATACCAAATATGGTGGATTCATTCTTTGAAGTAGACATCTACTACAAATCGTCACCCAAATTTTAGGAGATCTAGCTAAGAATGTGTTACCTTCTTCCTCTCTACACATTAGAGGATTGCTTGGGGTCATCCCACAATAATGGGTTACACTTTTTGGCCAAACTTGACACTGAAATCAACATTTTCAAAAAAAACTTCACTTTCTGACACCTATAGTAGGTAAACTATTAGGAATTTGAAAATGATGTAAACTAGTGATTTGTGAGATTTTTTCTATAGATTTTAAATATATTTTTTTTAAAAAAATTGGAATTAAATTGGTTTTTTTTTTGCTTCTCCCTTGATAACTAGTTTTTAATAGTAAACAACATTTTTTAAAAGTGATGTGTACTTCGACACGCATAATCTTTTTTCTACAAAGGATAAAATTTTGATTCTTTTTAATTTAGGTTGCTAACACTGGTATCTATTGGTTTCATTTTGTTTCATAACATTTTGTTGAATTTTTTTTTTTTAATTAAGTTTTGAAGTCAAAACATTTACAATTTAGACATAGGTGCACTTCGGCACGCATAACTTTTTTGGTATGTATTGAAATTCAATTTTTTTTTTTGTTAGAACGAGGACACCAATACCTAGGGCGTATATATTTTTCAATTTTTTTTCTCAAATTTAATATTTTTCCACAATGATTTTTCACTAAACTTGATGTTCAGTGAAAAACCTATGTTCAGTAAAACTAAAAAAAAATATAATATAAAAACAAAATATATTAAATTTATAGTTGTTGGAAAGCACGTTTCAATCTCTACAATCATCCAACTTGGTTTATCAAGTTGACTCCATTTGCACCTCCTTCCCAAGCTTCGATAGTCAAAAAAATGCATAAATTTTGAAATGGTGGAGGGGAAGGTGAAAAAAGGGGGTTCATTCGAACCCCCCTTATATGGTGCAAAATGGGGTTCATTACAAGGGAGGGGGGTTCATTAGAAGGGGGGAGGGTTCATTAGAAGGGGGGGTTCATTAGAAGGGGGGTGGTTCATTCGAACCCCCTTCATTAGAAGGGGTAAACCATTTAAAAAATTTTGATGAGCATTTCTATTTTTTCTTCATTCGAAAAATTGTAACCCACTATTGTGGGTTTACCCCTTGCCATGAATATTATCAAAGTAGCTAAGAGATGTTCTTTGTGGGCCCTCTAGGGTCATTTATCTAGCTCGACTTAGTAAAGATAATTTTATGTGCATTATCAAATCTTTTATTGTCTCTTTTATGATGGTGGATGTAAATGGCAATCCTCCATCTAATATAGATAAGAAATCCCCTATTCCTTTTTCTAGCCTTTATCAACTATATTTACTTCCTTGCAATAGATTTTTTTTCTCGTGCTTATATGTAATGTTTGGAATGCATAACATTATGTATTCTAACATTTTTAGGATTTACTTATTTTAGTGTGTCCTCCCTATTTGTTTAGAACCTTTTGCACTCAACTTGGAGTTCCTTTTTGGCTACATGTTACTATTAACAGTTGTACTATTGAGTCCCAATGACTTATTTTAGTCATTTGTGGACATTAATATAATTTCATCTTTCTTTGTTTTTCTAACAATCGGTTCTCATATTCATATAGATTGTATTTTTTAAAAAATATAACATATGTCTATTTTTTTTCCTACTACAAATATTTAAAAAATGCTTTGAAAAAGATAATTTTTTTGCTCAAAACCTCCTAATCTAACACCTTATACTCATCCAAATATTTTGTTCTAACATTTTGCAAAATTAAGTCATTATAAAAAAAAAAAAATTGTGAATAACAATCTTCCAATCTAATTATTTGAGAACATGTATTATGCTATATCCAAATATTTCTTTCCAAAGTTATTTAAAGCCAAAAAATAACTCAGTCAAATTGTTACAATATCTAGTATCCACTTTTTCTCCATGGAAAATTATAATTTCCCTATCGGTTGTTTTGCAAACTCCTGGAGTGTATTATGAGAAGATTTTTGTCTTTAGAATTAAGGTATTATGAAAGCAAATGTTAACAACTCATATAAACACAATTAAATTCCTTCTCCCCTGATTACAGTATACATTTCCAACTCCAAAATAATTGGTTTCCAATGCAATCTTTACTAACATGTGTAATTTAACATTAGGCAAAGCATTAACTTACATGTAATCTATAATTTAAACAATTTAAATGTTTGAACAGGAAAATGGCGAGCTCGGGCGGGAAGTTTGGCGACGCTGGGCATTCAAATGGAATCCCTACTGCGGCTGTCACAAGTGAAGGAATCCCTTCCACATCGGCCAATGCAGATTGTGGGGGTAAATCCCTTGCGGCCTGTGTTGTTCGTAAGGGCGCTGATGGAAATGCTATCCAGGGAGGCCACATAACGAAAACTGTGGAGAATCATTCAAAGCGCAAAGGCTTTGTTGTGAGGGCATCGCTGATGGCTTCGAGGTTTCGGTCGGGGAGTTCATCGAATAGAGGGTTTATTCTTGTTGCAAATACCATATATGTTGATCTAAAAGTTGAGACAATATAGGCAATAGATGAGATTATTTCTGAGCTCTCCATTCGTGGCGTGATTTTTTAGTTCAAGGGTTTTTACCCTAGCCTCCCTCAACTACACTCATGGATCTCCAAGGAATGGGAGCCTCTAATTTTTGGTAAAGTTCATATTTCCCCCATGGCTAAGGGGTTTTTTGTAGCTAAATTTGACAATTTTCTCAGGATAGAAACATAATTTTATGTGACAATTTTTTTAGATAGGAGGACAAATTCTTGTTGATGATTAAGCCCTGGCATTTTGATTTCAACCCTAATTCTAAAACTTTCAACAAGATCCTGATTTGGGTTCGGCTACCTAATCTTCCCCTCCATTTATGGAATGACCCTCTTTTGGAGGAAGTGGGTGAAGCCCTTGGTGATTTTTTGCTAGTGGATGATGAATCCTCTAACATTTTTCATTCTACCTTTGCTCGCATATTGGTTGAAATGGATATCTCAAAAGGGTTTCCTGCTGAGATTTTACTTAAATCTCCTAAGGGTTCTTAGGTCCAATCCTTGGACTATGAAGGGATTCCCTTCCGATGTAGAAGATGTTTTAAAACAAGTCATGTTGTTGCACAATGTGGATTTGAGAAAAAGGCAATGATGGCTACATGGTGGAAAGGTGCATCTCTACAACATTATATGATAGAGAAGAAATCTGAACATAATAGGAGTTTTTCTAAGGTGGTTGCATTGGAATCACAAAGGTCTTGGGGCATCCCCTTCGGATGTCTCAAATGGTGGGGTTGTTGAAGCTGAACAAGTTAATCATGTTGAAACCCCTAAAGAGCGTGAGAATGCGTCTCAGACTGCCATTTCTAGTGATAGCACTCTGGCTATCATTTCTAGTGACTTTTCTGATAAGTCTTTGCTTGCATGAAGGTATACATAATTTGATGAAATCTTAGAGACAGCGGCCGCAGACATTCATCTTCAAGAAAATTGTGTGTTGGCTTGGCATGATAAGGCAACGCAAGTGGAAGAAGGTTGGATTATTATTATGGGAAAGAAAGCAAAATTCTCTAGGCCTTCTTTTGACATGACTCTTCGTTCCCACAAGAGTAGTTCTAAATGTAAATCTTGACAGACCTGTCTTGTTTGGGGGCCGATTTTTGGTTGGTTGTAGGTTGTCCTTTTTGCAGCTTTGCTTTTGTTTGTAAAGGGTTTCAAGTCCCTTCAAAACCTATTTTTTTCTTTAATCAAAAACTTACATGCAATCTATTTTTCAAATATTTTTTTAAGGAGAAAATTAAAAGTGATTCTAATAGTCTTCTAAAACAAAGCTCATTGGAATCAACATGTATTTCAATATTTAATGGTGTTATAGTTAATGAGTAATTCTATTCCCTAATGTTTATATCATATTGAGAGCATGCACCTGATTTCCTTGTTATGTTCAATGAAAGAAAGACATAATCAATTATTCATGTTCTTAAATAAAACTGCCATTGAGTCTCATTATTTATGTACAACCTATACAAACTTTTGGACTAGAAAAAATTGAAAGATAAAGGAGAAATGATGAATACCTTGTTAGTTTCCTACGAACATTGGAAGTGTAACAACATCAATCAATAGTATTTTTGGAGAAGCTATAAGATTTGAGATGTATATAAGAAAAACTGGAGCAACTGTAATGCCTCCTGTGTTACTGTACTCCTATGATACTTTTTGTGTGTGATTGTTGTTGTTCAGATACTGTTATGTTTGATGCATACTCGTGATTACATTGGTAATTGTTTCACCTGTTTGACTTGTAGTGCCTCTTGTAATACTGTTATCTTATGATACCGTGTGGATACTGTTATGTTTGATGCATACCCGTGACTACGTTGGTGATTGTTCACATGTTTGACTTATGAGTTTTGTTGGATGATCATGATACTTTAATATGATGTTGATAATATAATGATGCATGGTGTCATCCTTACCTAATTATGCTATATTGTGTGGTTACATAAATTGTTTAATACTTGCTTCACGATATTTATGATGATGTGGTTTAGGGATTTGACAAGAAAGTACCCACGCCCATGTTTGTCGTCCTGTCGTCGGTTGTTGATGTCATCCGTTAGTTCCCGTTCTATTTGGTATCGTCTTATCTTACGCTGTTCTTGTTTTTAAGTGGCAATTTTAATGTGTTAATTGTTGGAATTAGATGTGTATCATTATTGTCAATTAGTTAAATTAATACAATGATGATTGAAATTAAACATTAAACGTAATAATTAATGTGTGTTGTGAAGATTTAATTAAATGTTAAATTAGTTTGAAAATTTAAAGTTATGTTTGTAAAATTAAAAGAGTAATATCTTAATCAAGCAGCTTTGTAAATTTTCAATTGGCAATTAAATAATAATGTTTATTTAATTAAATAATATTGTTCATTTAATTAAATAATATTATTTATTTATTTGCATTAAGGGTTTATTTAAAAATAAATAATTAGTCAATTTCTTTATTCGGTAAAAATTTAAAATAGATACATAAATATTTATTTAAAAATATTTTCCGGGATAAACGGGTTGATTAAATGTTTTCTGAAAGTTAAATGGGTGTAGATTTAAGTTTATTGAATTTAATTTGATATAATAATGTTTTTCGGTGGCGGGTAAAATATTTATTAAGGATGAAATTTTCCTTCCGTGGACGCAACTAAACCATAGTGGAGGTAGGTTTCTATTTTGTTGCAAAAGGTAGAGATTTACCTACAGGTGGAAATGGGGAGTGAGGAAAAGTGCCAAGTGTTGGATACACAAATTATGAAGTTGACACCTATTTCCTTTATTTATCATGAAAAAAATTAGAACTGCCTTAAGTGTTTTGGGGAAGATGGTGAAAGGGAAGAAAGGAACAAGAAGAGGGAGGGGGTCGACAGCCTTGGACTGCAGGAGAAGAAGACAAAAGAAACTTTGTCGGCATGGAGAACAACCACGACGATACCCAACAAGCCATTTTTGGTGCATGACTTTCTCACAGCTGAAGTGTAGAACCATGAGGTAAGTCACTTGCCACAATCTCAATATGAAAGAGATGAAATGTGTATATGGGTGAAATTCTTTTTATTGCTGTGTTTTATTACATTCTAAAATAATTCTGTTGTTTCCTGTGAAATGAAAGTGTTGATGTCTGTGAATGTTTAAATTTACATAGGTACAAAATTTAGAGGTGATTGGTATGAGAAATGTCTTGTGAGCTTGTAAGAATTGTAATCTTGTAGATGAAAAGAATGGCTATTAGTCATAGAAATTTCAATCACCAATTACCATCATAGTTACCGATTTGTTGTATCCAGGAAATGAAGGCTGCGATTCTGTGGCTCTATATTTGTGTCTTTTTCTCGTATAAGAATTTATGTTGTAGTTCTAGAGCTAGATCTTCGTAAAGAGATATTGTGAACTGTGAAACAAATTCTTATGCTCACTGTGTAGTTTAATACTTTATCTAATCACTAAAATAATTTAGCAGTTTTAAAACCTAAATACTAGGTATTGGTAAAATTACCATAACTTTTCCATTTCTCATCAAAATTCAAAACTTTAAAATTCATCGGAAAGCTAAGAAAGAGGACAACAAAACCTAGAAAGGAATTAAAAATATGAATCAAGACGTGAGAGCCATTTTTTCTGGTATCAGCTAGTTCCATATCAACGTTTGACATGGACTGCACCAATTCTCTCACAATTCTTTGTCAATACTAACACTCCATCATATATTGTAGGCTAAACAACATTCAATGTCATCCTAATCTCTGGGTGCAAGTAGCGAACAAGCCTTCCCCTCATTTCTATGTGTCATATTATTGTAAATACCTAGTGTTAGATCCTTATTTGTTTTTGGCAGTCTTAATGTATTTGTCTATTATGTTCTCCTTTCTCTTGAGATTTCTTTGAGACAATTTTCTTGAAAACACTAATTAGTATAGAATGTATAGCAGCTACAGTTGAAACGGTAAATGCAATGACCTCAATACGGTTTGTCATCTTATTATCCTGCACCAGCTAGCAAGAAAGTCCAAAAAGCTATACCTGAAATGCTAAGGTTTCCGCTCTCTTTTTATCATCTCCTTGTCTGCACAAAGAAAGTAACGGATTGTCTAGGGTTAGGTCTTTATGCTCGGGATTCTATGGCTCTATATGTATTCTTTAGTTGTTTCAACTTACTTTGGTTAAATATGATATGAGTAAATTAAAAGTTAAAAATTTGAAATTTTTAGTGTAGTGCAAATTTTAGATTCAGTAAATAAGATAGAAATTCGGTGAATGAATAGAGGGAATAAAGGTATTTATTTTATTATTATTATTATTATTATTATTATTATTATTATTATTATTATTATATGTATGAGACTGTGTTATCAAAATAGGCACTCTTCTTTTTATGCAATGGAACATTGTGAGCCATGTGACTTGACATTAGGGGATAAAAAAAATAAATTAATTAACTATGAAATTTGTTCTAAGAGAGGTAAGTTGGTAATTCATAGGGGTATATAAGGTTCAATAAACCAATTTATATTGATGATGTGAAAAATAAAACTAAAATTAATATTAGTACATTTGTATATATATATATATATATATTATTTGTATAGGAACATCATAGTTGTATGCCTCACTTTGCTATGCTACCCATGACTAAATACTGCATATAAAAACTGAACATACAATATTTTAAATATAAAAAAAAAAACATTATGTGGAATAATTTACTTGATGTATGGAATAACCCATATCAAGAGGGTTTCTTCTATCAAGATGATTAAAGGTGCATATTAATTATCTATGTATGTATAATTGGAGGTTCATCATGTAACGAATTAATGAATTATTGGAAACGCTGCCTAGTATTTCATTTATATTTAATATTGTTGGCAATCCAGGAACTCGCGTGGAATAAAGTAGTTTATTATATGATTAAGTTATTGGTAGTCCAATAAATATAGCAGTTTGATTAATTCTTTGAGGATTAGTTGTAAGGAATAGTCCAATCCTTATTTGATACAAATTGTATGAATACAGATAATTGCAAACCATAGTTGATATGCAAAATATAGTTGGTTAAGATGTGTTTCATTATTATGTCCTTGAGTATAATATTCATTTTGAATAATATTGGCTTCTATTGGAATTGTAATGTGAAAATCATCCATTTGATATCTTTTAATAGTTGATTTAATTCTTGAAGTTATTCTTTAATATGTACCAACATTATTTTATTCTTGGGATGGAAGTTCTAAGGAGGCATTAATTAATTGAATTGGTATAGTTTCTATCTTTTCTTCATTATTAGAAAACAATTTAATTAACTAATTTAATTAACTATCTTAAGGTGCATGCTTTTGTATTTGAATTATCTAGTAGTTAACTCTATTGTTTATTTTAGATTTAGACTTTTACTTGAGATATCATTAAATATCATTTCCTTTTATGTTATCAAATGTTTTAGTAAGTTGCCGAACTTTAGTGAAATTGATAAGTTTCATCCTTATAGAATAGTCTAGTTATCACTTAGGTCATTATAATTATGAAATCTTATCAGTTTTGGTAATTCGGCCAGTAATGTAGATTTGACTTTGCTCACACATATCAATCTTACAATATGTAATTTGAATGGTACACATGATGTGATGGTGTAGGGATTTGAGTTTTGTGCATAGTAACATTATTGGGAATATGTCGTGTCGAAATGAAGTTATATGTTGGCCATGAGGGGAGATACCCTCATTTGTAAGTAACCTATTATGAAATGTGATAGGGCGAACTACGATGCCTCTGCAAAATATATACGTAGGCAAGGCTATCAAGTGATGAGCTCCCGAGGCATTAGGTCGGGCCCCTAGGACTGTTCTTCTGAGTCTTGTATGTGATTTTTCATACTGTAAAACTGCCATTGATTTGTATAGCTCATCTAGTAATCATGTGCTAACTACCTTTGATCATATGTGTGTGCCAAGTCATGTAAACCTTGCAGGTATATGCATTGGGAAACATGGAAAATTCAACATGATGGAATGGAAGAGGTACGTTAAGCTGACCCAAAGTAAGTAGACTTTATTGCTAAAAATCTAGTGAACCATTTCTATATTTGCTTCTCACTAGTGTGATCTTGGACTATAGTTGTAAGTAGTGAAAAGTGTTGTCATTGTCTTTAAGTAAACAAAAATAAAAATAAAAATTGCAAAATTAGTAAAGTTGTTGCAGAGTGTTAGGTTATTTAGAGTATAAAAATGTGGGCATAAAATGATGTATTGTTTCCTCTCTCTTGTTTATGGATGATTGTATGTTATCTTTATGTAATCTTGGTTTATATTCACTTTCATAAAAACTTACATTCTGTAATGACCGTTATGTGTACCCCAAAGGATGTAGATAACTTTGTAAATGCATAGTTGCTCTTCTTGTAATATATGCACATATTCATCTTACGCAATGTTTCCCTTTCAAAAAAATAAAAAAATAAAAAAATTAGTTTGGTATTTTGTTGTCCTCTGGGGTTCACACGGCAGAGCATTACAGCAACAGATTGGAAAAAAAACTAGTTGTTTAACCAGTCATTTTACATGTATTTTCCTTGTATCGATATTTCAACAATGTTTCCACAAACTTATCTCCAAATCATTTTCCACCAGCCCATTTTACCTAAAATCACATTTTAAATCACCAACTCAATGTTCTTAATTAGTAGTTGAACTAATATCTAACCACATCCACTTTGAGGAGAAGAATATGTGCAATTTAATATCAAATATGCAAACAAGAGCATATTGACCATGTTATTTTCATTGTGTTTGTCTAGAATTCACTATAGCTATTGCATAGTCATCCAGTTTAAATGATGCTTATCTTTGGACTCGAGTAAATTTCAAAGGGACCTACGCCAGAAGTCAATTTCAAGAGAACATCATTGAATGTTGCATGAAAATGTTGTTATACCTCCACACTAGCAATATACAAGTTGCATACATTATATTCCAATCACTAAGGTAGAATAATAACAAAAAGGTCACCTTTGGAAGCGATGGATGTTTAAGACAAAAAGTTTCTGGAAAAACTTGTGTATAGAATTTAAAAGGATCAATGAATAGTTATAAGAATTGAGTATTCACACATCCAATTCTCCACTAATCATCATGCTACTGTTGTAATGAACTCATTAATCAATAGTAATTGCACTAATGTTTAGAGTTGTAGATCTGTTTGTGCATAGAAAATTGGACCATTCTTATTGGCCATATTGACAAGTTCTTGACTCAAATTTCACTTCATCAGATGCCAGAAAAAAATTGAAGACCTAAAAAAAATCCAACTACTCTAGACCAGCTATAAATTGGACTTCTTCATTACAGACAATGCATGATTCCATTCTGATTTCCCTCCTTTAAAATATATATTTCAGGTAAAGTCAAAATTAAGCTCTGTGTTTTTTGATGCATTATGAGAGATGGATGCAAGTGCAACTTTGGAAGCCAGTAACAAGATGTGGTTAAGGAACTTGGTTTGTTGTTTAAATTATTGATATGGCATCTTTCTTGAGAGGTATATAAATTTCAACTTTGTCTCATAATATAGACTCCTACTTAGATAATTAGTATAAACAAGTCTCTATTCAAAACAATGTGAATTTATTCTCAATTTGCTTTATTACAACTGGATTTAACTAATTTCACATGCAAAACACATGTTTTGCTCATAAAGTTAGAGAAAATGCAAGAGAAATTGGAGGAAAATGGAGATACTTCTAAAAAAAACAATTATATCCGTACGACAAAGGTTTGGTCCTTGAATATGGTATTTGCAAGAACTAAAACAAAATTGTCATTTATCGTCCGGACAGTGTAAAAAGCTGTCCCCTATGTGTTGTGAATCTACACTCTCAGAAGCAGTAAAAAGGAAACAGACTTTAACTGAGAAACAGTAGTCCAAACAATTCCTGATTAAGAAGTATTTAAGGGTTTCTATATACATGTCCAAGCTTAGAATATGAGATAAGATTTCAGTAAGTAGTAAAAAGTTATTGTAGTTTCCATTTTGACATACAATTGAAAGAAGAGGATTTCCAATATACAAGATGACCCAGCTGTAGACTTTTCAAGTTTATTATTTACCATTTTAAAGTAATTTCTACAGTAAAAATTATTCAAATCCTGCCAATACCCCCTAAATGTAATATTCCTGCAGGCACAAACAATTTGTTTATGTAATGTCAAATTTGAATGCTCATTAGGACCACGCAGTCTTGCATCATGTAGGTCAATTCATACAAATAAGTAAGAACTTAGAATCTTTTAACATTTATGATGACCACCAGTGTTGCACCATTGAAACATAGTCATCATAATCAAGCGGAAACCCCTTACTGTCCTAGCAAACAACTTTGCTCAAAGTCAAGGAGCATGCTAGAACTAACATAGCAATATTCCATTGGGAATGGGAGCTCTTAAGATGACCATAACGTGAACTCGGATGCATATTTCATCACAAATGATTTATACATGTGATTAACTATAAATCTCACATCATAGGAGCATAGTCATTATCAACCACAATAAGCAGAGTTAGAACTATTCCCGCTTACCCAACTACTTAAACATATATTTTAAAATGAAGTTAGTGCCAACAGGATTGAACGGTATCAACATCCCACACCTACAAATCAGCAAGCTTTGATCGAGTTGGATTTGAGAAAACTTGCCACAACATGCATTTGCCATATCAATATGACCAGTTGTCCGAATTGATAGAAACTTCCTCTGTTAGATGTTTATATAAACTTAAGGCAATATGTCGCACTATCTTGCAGTTTAAAGACGTTTTACTTGAGATGGAATTATTTTTCTTTATATAGAAAATATTTTTTATAGAGAAAATAAAATTACAAAGAAAGGGTAGGATTAAAATTCGGACCATCCTCTGAAACTATCAATCATCAAAAGAACAAAGAGTTTGAGATAACAATCAGCCAAGATGGCAAAAGAACTAACTGACTACATGTCTGAAGGGACAGAAAACCATGAATATGGAACTATGAACAGCAGAAATATATACATTAGGATTGTCATTTATAAGTTTCAGAAAACAGTTACTTCTTCTTGATACAGTGATATCCATGTGGAAGGTGAAATTGACTTTCCTCGTTCATGGAGTGCATTTATCAGGGATGGATTGTCATTTGGCTCTTGAGCAATTTCAACAATTCAGTCCATGCATTCTCTGAAAGGAAGGAACTGACTATCTGGACTGTATTTTCTTTGTATCAAATGCACTCCACACTGCTTTCCCATTACAAGGGGAAGTAATAGAATACTGATTTTCCATGAACAGTTTATGAGTGTGAGCATCCCACAATTTACTGATGCTAAATAGATTCAGAAATTTCGTACAGTATAGCCAACAAATAGGATCAGATCTTTTGTAGGATTTTAGATTTGGAATTTAAGAGCCAAGAAGGTGACTAACAAGAGCTTGAGTAGAAATAAGGGGAAGAGGATGGGATGGGCTCAGGGAGTTGAAATTGGATATGGATTCTAGACAATGGAAGAAGGAAAGACAGAGGACTAAAAGGAGCCAAAGGAAGGCCTACAACAGGGAAGCAGAGTGAACCTTTGGCACTAGAGTAGTGAGCAAATATGCAGTGACTTAAATTGGACGTCTGTGCACAATACTAAGCAGAGCTCTTATCTAGTTGTGGTTTGCAATCGGAGTTAAAAGACTACATTCATAACAAACAGATCTTAAAATAATCATATATGATGTTACAGTTTACAATGGCACATGTCAGAAGTCATACCATCCAGTATAGTATCTTAAATACATCAGCATAGAGCTATTTTATTTATTTAAGGGTTATTTTATTCTATTTTAGAAATATTTTATTTTAGAAATATTTCATTTATATGAACAAATAAATTTTAATTTTAATTCAAGATTTTTATTTAAAGAGTTATTAACTTTTATGAGTTTTATTTTTATTTTAGAAAAATCATTGTTTATTATTTGGATTATTCTTTTGGTTTGTTTTTACAATAAGACACTTATACCTTGTTGTCATCGTAGAATCTTTCCCAATGTAATTAACGTCACTAACAAATAAAGAATATTGTTCCATTATCCAAACAAGAACACTTACAACCACCAAAATTGTCACGAAAACTAGTGTTCCATGAAGTTTCCTGATGGGGAATGTAGGGAAGAGTTTCAAGGATAGGGGAACCAAGGCTCTAAGTTTGGGGGCAGTAGGGGGATGGCAATGGGGGGGCAGGGTGCTGGTGCTGATATGCATATAGTACTTGAAAAAATAGTTACAAAAAGAGGTATAAGAATTACAATGTTGAATTTACAAGTGAAACTTTGGGAAATTGAAATTATTAATTAAAATTTAAAATACTTAAATACTATAATAGTATTAATACTACTTAACAATTAAGTTATTAACATTGAAGTTTGAACAATAAAAATGTTGAATTTGAATTTTATATTCAAGATTCCATAATGATGTCAAAATAACAAAATGCAATGAAGTGAGACCTCTAAACATCCCCAAACTCCTCATCACTAGAATTGCTAGAAGTGGACACATGGTCAAGCCCCACCAAACTAATACCAACCAAGCATGTATGTGTCACTATAGCATCCTCATCAATCTATGTTTGTCCCTCTTGCTCTACATCCCACCGTGTTGTTGGATTCTCTTTGTACAAAAGTGTCTTGTGGTCAGTGAGACACAAAGCATTATGCACAACCACAAGCTTCTCTACCCTCCTAGAGGTAAGTTTGTTCTTCTTAAGAGAGCATGGATGAAACTATAAGTAGACCAGTTCCTCTCAGCAGCTAAAGAACTAGAAACTTGAGATAGAAATTGAATGGCTAGAGTGGTAGTCAAAGAATTATTCCATGACAATTCCACCACAAAATTGGGTCCTCCAATGTCATAGTTGCCATATCCATCTTGGTCGCCTCAGAATAACCCTTAAGAGCGGTAAATTTTGTCCACTTAGTATGAATGATGTCAGAATATACATGATCATACATCTTTTCAATGGCCCTAAAGAACCCTACCTTCACCCCAGCATCATGTAAGGGTCTAACTCTACTAGGCCTTTGCTTGTACCACTTGGGGTTCAATACATAGGCAACCATGTGCAAGGGAGTGTTAAGCTTCTCCCATCTTCGATGAATGATTAGCTAAATATGCTCATTGTAGAATGCTATTGTGGGGTCCTTCTCTCACATGACAACCCTCATTTGGTCAAGAATAGTATCAATACAATCATACACCTCTCCAAGGGGTGATCCCACAATAGTGGTTTACAATTTTTGGCCAAACTGGACACTGAAATTATTATTTTTAACTAAATCTTCAAATTCGAGCACCTATAGCGGCTAAAATGTGAAGAATTTAAAGATGATGCAAACTAGAGTCTTTGTCACATTTTCTCTGTAGATTTTAAAAATATTTTTTTCATTTTTTTTGGAATCAGATTGCACTTCTTTTTCCATCTCCCACGAAAACTGGTTTTTTTCAAAAAACAACATTTTTAAAAAGTGACGCACACCATATAACGCATAACTTTTTTTCCATGAAGGATAAAATTATATTTCTTTTAAATTTAGATTTTTAACTCTAATATCTAGTGCTTCCACTTGGTTAGACAATTTTTTATTGAATATTTTTTCTTTAATCAAGTTTTGAAGTCAAACCAATTACAATTCAGACATAGCACGACCGTATAACGCATAACTTTTTTTGTATATATCAAAATTCAAAATTTTTTTTTTGTTGAATCAAGGACTTCAACATTTGGTGCACTCATATTTTTTAAATTTTCTTTTGATAATCTAAGCTATTTTTCCACATGTGTAGAACAAAGACCTTCATTTTTGATAAAAAACCTATGTTTAATAAAACTAAAAAAATAAATACATAATAAAACCAAAACATATTAAAATTATATTCGTTGGATAGCTTGTTCTAAGGACTACCTGATTCCAGTTGGGTTTGTGAAGATTCCTCCATTTTCATCTTCAACCTGAGCTCCGAAGTGCCAAAATCTAGGTTTTTTTTGTGTCTCAGGGGGGATGAGGAATAAGGGGGTTCGAACAAACCTCGGTTCATTCAAACCCCCCTTCTATAACGGGTTTTGTTGGATTTTTTAGCGGGAAAGAATTAAAAGTTTCCCGAACCTAGGTTCTAACGAACTCCTAATGGGTTTGGTCAAACCAATAGGTTCGTATGAACCCCTAAAATCAAGATTTTTGTCATGCATTCATTTTTTGTGAGTTTTCCTTCCTCACTTGAATTGTAAACCACTATTGTGGCTTCACCCCAAGGCTAGGTGCATTAGCATCCCCATATCTAATCACTTGGAAGACTAGAGTAATTATGGAGACTATATGTTTTGCATCACTCCAAACACATCACTCTTCACTACGTCTTTCACTCTCTTCCCTTTCTCTGTCTTGGACTCAAGCCACCATGTTGCATCTCGCCTCTTAGTTACTGTGTTACTTTTACCTTGTAAGTAAATATGATGATAAATGTTTAAAATCAAAACTTTAATATGTTCAAAAGGTGAATGAAATACTAAAATATGTAGGTATGATTATGTTTTATATACTAATGGAAATATGATGATTGAATGTTTGATTCAATTTGATGTTTTATAATGATTATGACAATGAGATACATGATGCAAATGATTGTATTGTTATTGGCTAACTACTGTTATGATGTACTAAGCTAAATGTAGGAACATGTTCGAACCTCTGAAAGAGAAGGGAAGTATCACCTAGGAGAAGAACTTGGTCTGGTAACCCTTAATGGGCCTAACTAAATATTCACACACTCACACCCTAGATGGTCAAGTAGAGTCGAGATAGTTCAGGAAATGGTAAGCAACCTCCTATCAGGGTTTGAGTATGTTTTGTACTGTTATACATAGTTTTAGTCTGACTATTCCTATTTGGGGTTATGTGATTGAGTCTTTATGTCTAGTGAAAAGTTTTTCTTTGTGTGTTTGTATTTATATGCTAATCAATGAAATATATAGACTTCATGTATATATGTTGATCGATGGAAATGAGAGTATATGTGTTTATATAAAGATATTAAAATAATGTTATGTATATATATTAATATACTTATATATATTTGTATATATATATGATTGTTATTTTGATATATATGTGTTTATATATTTATTAATTGGAAATTAATACATTTGATAATCTTGAGAATATATATATATATATATATATATATATATATATATAATGATAATTGTTTAAATAACTCATTATAATGTTAAGTGTTTGAGATATATTTAAAGCATATGGTATAGTGTTGAGGTTGATATTAATAAAGCATTATAAAATAATGTGTATGTGCAAAGCACTGCCTCATATTAAAATGCATTACTAAGTTTGTAATCTGTGCATAAATCAAAGTGAGACCAAGCCAAACCTGTGCATGGAAGTAGGTATAAATTTTATACGTTGGAAAGAGAATGAATGCAGGTTTGAATAGGTAAAATAATCTAATGGATTTTAATTTAAAAATGCTACTATAATAGAATTCCATGTGCATATAAGTGAGAATAAAATCCAGTGCATATGGTCTTGGAAAACATAGAGATGGGCATTGGGAATGGGCAATTTCTCTTGGTGTATCATCTTCTCCTAGATATCAATGTGTAGTTGTTTTTGTTAACACAAGACTCTGTCTCTGGGGGAGCCCTTAGCGGGGGATGCATGGTAGAAGATTCCTTGCCTTTTTCCAGTGCACATAGGATGTCCATTCACGTAGGCCAACACATGAATCATCTTGAATAAGTCAAAAGACTAAGGCGCATGAGTAATAGGAATAGAGTTTTTACATTGCAAACTATAATGAGTGCAAATTTCATAATGTGGAATAAGTCTTGGACCATGCTATAATGAAGAGCGTTGCAATATGAATATGGGGCACCAAATTTGTAGCATGTGGAAGAAAATAAGAAGTCTTAAACCATTAGATATGCATAAACCTAGTCAATGTAAAGTTGGCAACAATATAAGAGGGTAGTCAACTTGCAAACCAAGTAGGAAACCTACAGAAAGGAATTGTTGTCCCTTGACTAAATAAAAGAGTCATGTTGTCTCATGAATCAAGTCGACTTAGCCATTGGAAAAGTGAGGACTTTCATGTGTTGCAAATATGTGAATTAATTATATGAGTCGTTGCATGGGAGTATAAATGTGACAAGAATATTAGCTTGTTTGTAGCCTAGGGTTGTTCATATTTTAGTATATATAGAGGTGCTCTTTCTACCATTTGTTACACTTTTCATCTTGATTTCTCCATTGCTATTCTGCTATATTTTTTGTGCAAGAGAGTTAGAGAGCTTGAGAGTTAGTGATTTTCTTTGTTACATTTGTAATTATTGAGAGAGTTAGTAAGAGGCTAGAAGTGGAAATTGGGTTTAACTTAGAGGAAGTAGCAAGCGGGCTTGTGGCATTGAGCAAGGAAGGAAGAGTTATTAGTTGGAGCTTTTGTACAAGCACACTGATTTCTATTCCCTTGTTATTTATGCTTGAAAGGTTACTTATTATTGATTGTCTTGATTGAAAATGATGGATTTAAATGTGTTATAATGCTATGGTAAGCTTGCATGTTCTTGATTGAATCTTGCTTTGGTAACACCTCTTTATTTGGGTTGTACTATATATATCCTTTATGGGAATTTATATCATTGTGTTTCTATTTAAAACTACACGTAGTTTGTTTATACTATATGTATGCAACATGAAATGTGAAATGTGGAATATGTCGATGTCTTGAAACAACTTGAATTTGTTAGCATATAATGCTAGGTAAACTCTTGTGGATAATGAGGTTATCAATACAATGGGAATGATGGTATAATAAGACATTTCATCATTGATAGGTTAATATGTTATCCAAACCATATTGTTAATCTATAGTTGATTAGTTACTTAAATCTCATTGAAAATAGGAAGAGAGTATTAGCCAAGGGTTAGGGTATAAACTCAAGATGATTATATCAATATTCAATGGTAGGGTTGAGAGATGTATTTTCTGGTTATGATATTTTCTTATTTTGATGAGTCTATTCCTATTCGCGAAATTCCAAAGAGGACATATGTTCGAAAACCCAAAGTTGTATTGAGAAGAAGACTTGAAGGTGCAAAAGCACATAACTCTTCTCAGGTTAATGTCCTCCAAAGTATATAAAAATGTAGTGAACATTGTAAACATATGAATGGGTAAACCCACAAAAGTGGTTTACAATTTGAATGAGGAAGGAAAACTTGTAAAGAAAAGCCCCATGGATTTTTTTTTTAATTTTGGGGGTTCGAACAAACTAGATGGTTCGAACGAACCAAAAAAGGGTTCACTTGAACCACGGTTCGAGCGAACCCCCTTTTGCCCTCATTCTCCCCTGCAGGCACTTTGAAAGTCTAGATTTTTACGCTTCAAAGCTTGGGTTGAGGATGAAAATGGAGGAGACTTCACAAACCCAGCTAGAATTAGGTAGTCCTCAGAATGAGCTATCCAACAATTATAATTTTAATATGTTTTGGTTTAATTATGTATTTGTTTTTTAGTTTTATTAAACATAGGTTTTTCACCAAAAATCAAGCTCTCTATTTTGCACATGTGGAAAAATAGCAGATTATCAAAAAAATTTTGAAAAATATGAGTGCACCAAATATTGAAGTCCTTGATCCAACAAAAAAATTGAATTTCATACATACAAAAAAAATTCTACGGTTATATAGTCGCGCTATGTCTAAATTGTAATTGGTTTGAATTCGAAACTTGATTAAAGATAAAACATTCAATAAAAACCATCTAACCAAGTGGAAGCACTAGATATCAAAGTTACAAATCTAAATTTAAAAGAATTAGAATTTTATCCTGCATGGAAAAAAAGTTATGCATTATATGGTGAGTGTCACTTTTTAAAAATGTTGTTTTCTGAAAAAATCTAATTTTTGAGGGAGATGGAAAAAGAAGTGCAATTTGATTCCAAAAATTTTGAAAAATATATATTTAGAATCTATAGACAAAATTTCATGAAACTCTAGTTTGCATCATCTTCAAATTCCTCACAGTTTAGCCGCTATAGGTGCCCGAGAGTGAAGATTTAGTTAATAATAATAATTTCAGTGTCCAGTTTGGCCAAAAATTGTAAACCACTATTGTAGGATCACCTAAATATTTGAGGTACATTGAAAGAGAGGTTTTATTATTTATTTATGATCACTTGATTGTTACATAACTTTTGATTGAAACCCTAGGTTGGGAATAACCTATTTGGTTGGGTTGTTTACTTGATTATTGAATGGATTCATTTATTGAAAGATTATTATTTTGGTTGAGGTTTGAAACATAGAAAAATAAAGTGTGTTCACCAAAATGGAATAAAATGATGAACCTGTTCTTCTATAATTTCATTCAATATGTGTGCTAAAATGTGTAAATGAGTAACAAAAATTAAACCTAACCCAAATAACAGTAAAAAGATAAATTTTAAGAGGGTTAAATGTTATGTACATGTTGCAAAAAGTGCTCTTTTGAACCCTACTGAGGAATCAGTCACCCTATGGTGAATGGGTTCTGGCTAGGGCTCTAGAAAACCAATTTCTAAGTTTTGTTCCTCTCAATCTGCACTCCTAGATTCTAGTCGGGCTCTGTCGAAAAGTCAGAAATAAATCTTGTAGCTCAATTTTCGTGATTTTGCAAGAAAGGTGACAACTTTGTAACTTTATCCAAATTTTCTCTCCAATTTATCTTCAACCTAAAACCTACAATCACACATCAAAGAGGATAAAAATGTTGTTTGTTAGGGAATAGGGGTTTTCCTTGGTCAAACCTTGTTTTGGTAATTAAACCTTATGATGAAACAATGAAACATGAAACATGAAACAATCATACCTTGTTTGAAACCTTGGATAACAAATTTGTAATCTAGCATGAAGTAGCCTCAATGAATGTAGATCTTGATCATGAACTTTGATGTGAAACAATTCCTTTGAATATGATTGATTTGATCTTGAATGCTACATCAACATATTATCTCAACATCATGCATGATGCACTAGATCTTTGACATGATGACATGAATCTTGATTGCTTAAATAAACTTCAAATATTCCCTTGAATGCCTTAGAAATTCTCTTGAACACTCTATCAATGCTCTTGTGAAATCTTAGGATGCTTGAATCAAAATTGCTAGGTGAAACTAAGTGAAATAGCCTTATATTTATACATAACTTAAGATTGATTCTCGAAATTCAAATATCACAAGCCCACATCAAATCATGGATTTGAAATCATTAAAATACTGCCAAAAATATATCCCAAGGGGGGGCGGTCCTAGATCTAAGTGAGGACCTAGTGAGGACCCATCCACCATGTGGTGAATGGGTTCTAGGTCACCTACCTAGGACAAACACCTTCAAAAATTAAGTGTAGTGTAATGGCATTTATGAATGTCAGGTTTTATCCCTCAGAATTTGCATTTAATTAGGCTTGGATTTGAATTGAAGGGGCCAATTAAGGAAAATTAACCTCAATTAATTAATAAATCCCTAGATTAGTGTGAAAGTGTAAAGGTACACTTTACAACACCCTAAATAAGGCACAATTAAGTCCATTTAGTTTAGAAGAGCCCTAAACCTAATGTGAATATGAAATACATATTACAACACTAAATCAAGGCAGGATTAAGCTCATTTTATTATTAATTATTCTTAGATTAAGGAAAAAGGGATACTTTTCCGTTAATACATTTTTCACCCGCTTTAGTGAGAGTATGACCCCATGTTAAACTCACACTAAATTAGACATTCAAGACACTTATGTATGCAACAATGACAAAGATACACAATCATACAACATCAAAGAACAAGAAGAGATCAATCCTAGATTGTCCAACACAATGTGGAACACATCTAAGCTATTAGTTTGCACTCACTCCAAGGTAGTGAAACTATAGGTTGTCCACTAGGTGAGTCTTCTAATAAAGTGGCTTAGTGAGAAATTCATACCTATGTCTTGGATCTCACTATACAATGAGAAAATCATGCATATGTGTCAAATCTCATTGTACTAACCATACCAAAGCTATCCCTTTGATAACTTCAATAAGGCACCACAAAACGAAACGAAACTAAGGGGTGGAAAATGAGAGAATCATATTAGGCTCCCATACCATATCAAAGCTATCCTCCTAACAAATTCAATAAGGCACCATAATGCTAGGCAAGGCTCCACAAGCAAGCAAGGTGTGTTATGCTAGGTGGCCTTGAATTTAGGGTTTTGAGCTTCACAAGGTCAGCAAGCTATATTATTCTGAATACTTATGAACATTGTACATAAGTTTTTGTTCAAGGGGATATTTCTTCATTTGTGTAAGGTATTCTTCTTAGGGATCATTGTACCTAATGTCTCGAAGAGAGGAAAAGTCAAGAGTAAAAGATTCACAACTTAGGAAATTTAGTGCATCACATCACCACTAAGAGGAAATTCGTACACTAAGAAATATCACACTCTTGGAGGACATCAAAGCCAATGACACTGCCAAGAAAAGGACACATCACAAGAAAAAAATAAGTCATCATTCCCCAAATATTCATAGAACTGGAAGAATGACACATAAAGAGTGAAAACAAAGAAAAAGCCTTTCAGGTCAACATGGAAGAGA
>VDFB02139641.1:0-20619 GCA_007258455.2 Sequoia sempervirens | reverse complement strand
AAATTAACATAATTTTTAACTAATTATTAAAGTCTATAAACAAAAACCTATTATATATGCCAAAAATTCTGAGAAAACAAATAAAATGGTGAAAAAAACACCAAAAAAAGAATTGCTTGACTATCAAATGTGAGGAAATTGTTAAAATTGTTAAAAATCTTAGCAAAATGGATATCCTAAGTATGGGAAAATATCTATTTCTTTTCTCTACTTGCCTATCACTCACTATGTAAACTCCATCACTGCAAATGTGTAAAATGAACTTTTATTTACGTGTAGATAGCTTTCCAACATAGATATTTGATATCCATTTGAAAGCTTTTTAATATTAAAGTTTAACAACATCCATTTTGAGAGCTTCTTTAACCTATGCCACCCAAAAATGAATATTTGTTTTGGGAGAAACTTCTTTATATTATAAAAAGATACACGCTTCCAAAGAGCATTTTATTTTTAAAATATTTGATATATTTCCTTTATATTACATGATATAATATATTATATCATATATTATATATTATATCATTTATATTATATATTATATCATATGATATAATATATTATATTTTATATTAGATATTATATTTTATTATATATATTTATTATATTATGATATATTATATATATTATTTTTTATATATTAAATATTTGATATATTTTTATATATTATATGATATAATATATTAAATGATATTAAATATTATATAGTATAATATAAAATATATATCACATATAATATATTATATCAAATATTATAATATATTATATCAAATATCAAATATTATAACATATTATATCAAATATCAAATATTATAATAATATATATTTATTATTATAATATAAACATAATATTATTATATTATAAATGATCTATAATATATAATATCATAATATATTAAATGATATATCATAGTATATTAGATATATCTTATATAATATATAATATCATAATATATGCTATGTATAACAGATATAGATATTCATTTTGTGTAAGAAATGGATATCCATTTTTTGTCATAATAACAAATAACAACTGTTCAGTGCAAGAAACTAATATCTTTTTTTTTTAATTAATATCAACTATTTGTTTATAAAGATATCCACTTTTTAGAAAGTAGATATCCATTTTTTAAAGTGGATATCTGTTAATAATGGATATCTAAGGTATATACGTTTTGCTTTGGTGTTTGCCATTGCAAATTACATTTTTTACCAACCCGAGTAAAAAGTCAAAGATGATTTTCACAATTTTTCCTAACTCAAATCACATTTTTTTTCCATTACCAATGTTTGGCCCATCATGATCCTTCACTCACCCACATACCAAATCTATCTAAAAAAGAAATAACATGAAATAAAGCTAGAAACTCTTTAGATCCAATGTGAATTCTTAGAATAGTGCAACGTAATGCATGAATGTTTTAGTTGTCCATTAATACAAGTTTAAGGAGTGGTTGAATTATTTTCATAAAACAAATTATATGTGAAAGAATGATAAGATTTTCATTTGAAACATTTTCCCATAGAATTATCAAGTTTAGTAAACCCCCTTTTGTTAGATAGTCTAAAGGAAGGAAAAGTAAAATCATTAGCTACTTGATTTGCATTTTCCTTCTTTTCATTATCATTTGAAAAAAGAATTTTGACTTTTGAAATTTAGAATAGTAAGAATAATTTTAGTCTAGATCATAACTATTTTCATTTCTTGTGAATAACTTAGATTTCATTATTTTGACATAGGTATATAGATTCATAAATGAAACAAATTTTTTGAGATACAAATTATTTTGAATTGAATTGATGAAAAAAAAAATTGCACTTAGCTTGATAATCAAATATGGGACAAAGAATGAAGAAGATTTGAACCTAATATGTTAAGATTTAGAATGTAAATTAATAAATAGACAATCCACCTAGGGATCAAAAATATTTTCTTGTGTCTATGAAAGGGTTGGGTCTAATTGTTGGCAATGTCTATAGGGGTGACAATTTGCACCAAGATGGCATCGATGGCCATCCACGCCATCCATCCCGATATACCCACTGTGGCCTCTCGATGGCCATAGCTATAACTTGGCATACCTGAGGTTTGTCGATTTGCAAGTCCTCTACCTTGTTCCATACTTAGATTGTAGTCCATTCACTCTAAACTTCTACATTTTGACATTTGTAAAATTTATTCTACTGGATAACAACTTTTCCAATTCACTCACATATAATTATATTTATTAGCACAAATATTATATTTGATTGAATTATATTATATTTTATATTATTTGAATTTTTTTATTTGAGAATTATATTTGGATAAGCGGCTACAAGAATATAATATTATATGATTTTATAATATAATATAAATATAATAATATTATATTTATTATTGATAATTAATTTAGGATTAAAAATATACGTTTCTACAAGAATTTATTTATGACATATAATATAATTTAATGTATATAAGAAATATAGGGTAAATATAAAATATATTTTAGTATATTATATATGATAATTAAAAATTTATATTATATTATATATTTTGTATAAAAATAATATTTTGTAATAATTTCGCCCCAGGTATCTAAGGTATGGGTTGTTGGGCTGTGTGGACACTGACTGACACATAATTTTTTTTTGTAATAATTAATTAATTTATGATGAGAAATATATGTTTCAGAATAATTTATTTATGATATATAGTTAAATAATAATTAATATTTTTTATTAACAATTTTAAAATTAATAATAAATAAAATAATTTATTAAAAATAATAAAAAATATCTATACAATATATATTAAACTTAATTATCTATTTTAAAGAAACCATTAAAATATTTTATTTAGTATACAAAATAATAAAGATACACTAAAAATATTGTTTTTAAAAAAATGATAAAATATTTTTTAATTCAAAAGTATATATAGAATATAAATAAAATTTAAAAAATCATGACTTTATATCATGTGAAAAATTATTATACAATTGGTAAAATATATTTATGATGAGAAATATATGTTTCAGAAGAATTTATTTATGATATATAGTTAAATAATAATTAATAATTTGTATTAACAATTTAAAAACTAATAATAAATGAAATAGAGCCATGAAATTAACAAAATTGTTGATTAACTAATCCCAATTATGATCACAAACTCTGTTTGGAACAGTCGGAAAAAGAGAAGACAAAAAAGAAAATATTGAAAGGGACTTGGTGTTGCGTTGTTTGTTTGGTGCAGCTCACGCTGGTCGCTCCTCCGCTAATGCCTGAATTGACTGTGTATGAATGTCCTCTCTCAACTGTGCAACATAATTGAAAATGGACGACACAACCTATTTTCAAAATGACTGCAAAAATGACATTGAAGGTGGTAGCATAGTTTGGTAGTCGCATTAAATCAAAGCATTTACAGTGAAGTTGGTGGCATGGCCAAGTTGATGGCGGCGCTTGAGGCATCACGGTTGAGAAGTTGATAATGTCAATAGTACCCTGATAGGAACCGCTATAATGGTGCAGGAAATGCATGCATAAGCCCATGATGCCCATGCATTTTGTTGCCTCGATAGCCGCTGCCCTAATTGTTAGGGACAAATCCATGACCATGATCTTGTCTTATGCTCATGAACTTGACATGTGTGATTTGCAAACTATTCTTCTTCATGTCATCTAAGAAATATTAATTTATTTTGTCCTTGATGTCTACAAGGGTTAGTGGTATTGATAAATACCTTGGTAGTGTTGTGCGACCAAACTATGAGGGCACTACATGTTAATCAACCACTTGAAATTGAATAATATCAAGAATAACACTCTTCAATCATGAAAAAACTCTTAGAATGATTGTGTAGTGTTAGATTCCTTTTAGAGCATTGAATGATTTCACTTTGAATTTGATGATTAGAATGAATGCATTAAATGTCTTTAAATACAATGATATAACAACATATTTACAAACTTATATTTAATTAGCTCTTGGTAAAAAAGATAAATGTTGAAAGTTAGTCAAATTTTAATTAGCAACGATGAACTAATCTTAAAATAGAAAAGAAACTAAATCATCGTAAATAAAATATACATAAAAATAATAAACAAAAACGAACTCCATACTATTTCTATCTATACCTATCTCATATGTATATGCTTTCCTTCCATGATATTCATTTACTACTGAATAAATGTGAGTGACTATATTCTCCATGCAATACTATGGAGATCATAAATTCCAGTCATAATAATTTACTGTAAATGGTGGGTGAAATAAATAGCTTCCTTGAAAATGGCAAGCTTCAGCAACTGTTGAGGGTGAATCCCACGAGGCTGTTAATAGGATCATACGATACCCGCATTCCTTGCTGCTGAACATTCCCGATAATCGAAATGCTGGACGATGCTTGCAGGAAGGCCAAGCAGAAGGTCCCCAGCTGATCAACTTTTACAAGAATATTCTGTGGCGGCAACGAGAGAGTTGCAGAGTTGGAAAAATGGAAGGCAATCGCGGGAACGCCAGAACGGTCCTCCTGCTCAGAAAGGTCATAACAGGCACCAAACTCATCAACTTGGTAACTTAACGGCGACTCATTGACAAATGCCGCCACAAAGGCGTCGCGAAGGGCGAGGAAGACATTTGTTTGGAGCCTGGTTAGTACAGTGCCGGAATCGATGATTGTGCCACCTCGGCCGGAGTGATCCGGCAAGAAGACGGACTCCTCTATCGCAAGCTTCTTCCCGGCGACACTAATCCCTACCAGAGAGACATAGTAGTAGCTTTTAGAGCGGGCGTTGCTCAGCAAAGGGACAAATACAGCCCCGGGCGGAACTGCCTGTGGACCGAAATCCAAGGTACTGGAGCGGTTGGAATCCCGATCAACAAGGCAGTAGGAAAAGATTCCGGCATAGTAATGTGACAACTGTGAAGGCAACGACAACGCTCCGGGACCGAGGCCGAGAATCCCTGCGTGGGCGACGAAGAGGCCAATGCTATCGTGGCTGCACCCGATCACAGCGTTGCGCACGGAAACCCTCCCTACTGTGATGGTTTCCGTGGCTAAGCTCCCCGTGGTGTGCGATCTGTCGCCGTAGTATGTCACGTATGTGCAACTCTCGTTGCGGCCGCAGCTCCCAATGTCCAGCTGGCGGCAGGCATAGGAGGAGCAGTTAAGTAGTTTGAAGGTGGATGAGAGCGCAGGATCAAAGATAGCGTCCGCCTGGCTGTAACATTCCTTGCAAGGCAGGCACTGGATCCAGATGTTGTCCGATGCCGTGTCCACGCTCAGCGACTGCTCGCGAGCCGGACTGCCAACGCGGATGCGTGTGAAATATTCGTTGCTGCCCTGCGGTATGCCGGGGTACAAGTGGCTCTGCATATCCTCGAGCCGAGCATTAATGGCGGCCACGCGAAGCGCGTCGCGTTCTAGCATTTGCTTTGTGCGTTGCTCGTAGCTCAAGTTCGTTGCTTTCGTGAGGGAGTCTCTGTGAAGCAGAGGAAGCCACAGCGGCGCCCCAAAGGTTCTTAGGTTTTTCTCCTTTGCCTCTGTGGGAATTATTTTAAGGCTCGCTTCCGCCTTCTGTTCTCTTGACTGCATAATTGGAAACATTACCAGCACCAGCAACATTAGAGATCGAATTGCTGAGTCCATGGCGAAAATCAGTTAGGGTTTCAGCGGGCTTTTATACCGAATAGAGCAGAGCCTATTGGCTCCAGCCAACAAATAAAGGGAAAATGGTGCGTTTTCGCTGAGGCTTCTGAGGGCTTTTAATGGCGGCCCTCGAAGACTGCCAGTGCGCATTGCGTGAACTATATAAAAATTATTGCAGAATTTAGTCGTGCAGAAATTGACGATAAAGTAAAAGACGATGTCTACAACCGACTACGTACGCTACTAACATTTTTACCGACTTAGAATTTTGTCTGATATTTTCGACATGTCGTTTAGTCAAAAGATTTACAAGCCTGGTAATCTTATTTATATTTCGCCTTCATTCTAAATTATTTCTAATAGTTCGGGGAAATTTGTGTGGCTTACGCATTCTGTTGCTGTTTGTCTGGATGCAAATCCGAGCAATGAACAGCGATTTGTTTTAGTCTTTAATTTAATTGAGTGAGTTGTTGCTGTTATCTCTGCAGTTTTTCTCTGTTGAATTGTGCAAACTGTAGAGTTCGTAATTATTATTTATATGTCGTTAATGTCGATGATTGCCCGTTAAACTGGTAAAGTGGTGTAATTTTCATGGAAGCATGCAATCAGGATGCGATGAATATAATGTTATTATCATTCAGCATTCGCTGCCGATTTCAGTAACGTCGTTCAGCAACTTATTTGCATCGTATGAGTTTCTGGCAACGAAGCTTTACATAAACCCGGCTGGACTTACACAGCACACACTAAGCGCTGACGGCTTAGGTGGCTGTTTCTCTTAACTCAACCCTTTTCCCAGTGCACAGTTACCATTCTCTGCCGTGACGTGTCTGTACAGGGAGTTGAGTGAATGATGAATGAATGAATGCTTTTAATTATGTTCACGAGATCAGCTGGTCTATGGGACCCAAGATACAGAACTGAAACCATTTTTTTGCAACAAACAGAACAACTGCCGACCCCACCACTCCATGTTTCTCTCTAACTCTTTGCTGATTTTATTTCTTCTACTATGTATTTTGATCAGGTAACTTGCTGTTTCGGCAATCTTCTCCTCTTCAAACAGGGCCTCTAACAATTTGACTTTAAACAGATTCGAGTAACTGCACCTGATGTCCTCGAAAGCCTTACACTGCATGACGTAGTGCCACTCTATTTCCACTAAACCCGACGAGCAAAAACAACAAATCCTATCTGTCCATGCCTCCTTGTGTATTTTCCATCTCCCCACTTCACACCTCAAACAGTGAGAGCTAGTTCTCAACTGGGCTATCAACATTTTAGCCTTCCACTTTATATCTGCCCCCACGTAATACTTTTGCTCGTGATCACAAGTGTGGTTAAAATGCAAAACATAGTATTCTCTTTTTCAACCAAGTTGTTTTGACCACATGATATGTTTGACTTTCTCTTTGTTGTTCCTTTTAATTTCCACATTTGTGTTTGGACACTCTTGCATGCTTATCCCCCATTTTTCCATCCACTTGACATTTTGTCTCATCCACGTGCTCTTCCTTCTAGTTAAGTTTTTTTCCACCACAATTTTGGGCCATCGATGCTCCCCCATATTCTCAATTCTCTTCAAATAGGCTAATAAACGAATTAATGCTGCCATTTCCATTGGGAAAGCCCCCACCTCAGCTAAAACAATCTAATACGAAACTGTACTTTTTATTTTAAAGTTGCTTGTGATCAGGGGCTTTTGTAATCTTTCTATTTGCCTCCATTTTAGTGTTGATGTGTTGCAGCCCCAAACCTCACAACCATATAGGACTACAGGTATAACAAGCAGCCCAAATAATTTCTTCTTTGTTTTTCAGTCCGATAGCTCAGTTGATCTACATTTGTTTTGAAGCAAATAGAGAGCTTTCAGTCCCTTTGAATTCTTTTTGTCCTACAGGTCTCCCAACTGAGATTGCTACAAAAATCGAGACCCAAATAACTATATTAATTTACCACTTGCAAAGAACTTCCCTCAAATTCAAAATTTAATTGCTTCTTAGTTCTTTTCAGCGTAAATAGATCATGACCTTGGTTTTGTTGATGTTCACTTGCATCCCTACATCTTCACAAAATAGCTCTAGAGCTTTTAGATGTTCTTGAAGACTATTTTCAGAATTTGCCATTAAGGTAAGATCATCTGCATATAGCAGCAATTTGACCACATAAGTGGCCAAGAACACTCCATCGCCTCCTCGCTTGACACTGAATTTATTTGTTTCAGTTTATAACGTGCAGTGAGCTCTTGTATGTATTATTATTTTAATTTAATATTAAATGTGAGAGTGTATTACTTTTAAAACATTTTAAATATGTATTATTATTTTAATTTAATTTAATTTTTATTTGATATATGTTATTTATATTTTATCTTTTTACATAAAATTTAAATGTTTAATTATAATTTTTTTAAATTGTAAAAACATTTGAAATATCATTAAAATTTAATAAAAATTGATAAATTATTTTAATGTAAAAATATATGAATATATAGTATTAAAAAATATTGAAATCTTTTAAACTGTTGTTTATATTAATTTAAACGTTAAAATTTTGATATATTTAATATAAATTAATTTTTAAATTTTGATACAAATAAATTTTTATCTATAAGTTTTTTACTTTGATTATTGATAAATAAACAATGTTAAAAAAAATTAAAACAAAAATTTAAATATTACTTATAAGATTTCTTGTGAATCTTTAAATTTTAAATTTTTTTAATAAGAAAAAACATAAATTTTTAATATTTAAATATTTAATATCAAAATCTTCTTGTTTTTTCCATTAACTTAATTGAAATATTGAAATGTTAATCTCTTTATAAGAAATCTTTAAATTTTAAACTTTTTTAATAAGAAAGAACATAAATTTTTAATATTTAAATATTTAATATCAAAATCTTCTTGTTTTTTCCATTAACTTAATTGAAATATTGAATTGTTAATATCTTTAATATAAATTAATGTAATAAATTTTGATAAAAATGTATTTTAATTTCTAAAATTATAATTAGAATAATAATAAATCAAGAAATTTGATGACAAAAATGTTTAAATTTTTAAAATGGAATTTAGATTTTATGTATGATATTTTAGTTAATATTTTAAATTTTACAAATTTCGAAAGAATATTGACTTTTTTGGATAAAAATATAAATTTAACTTTTATAAATTAATAGTTTTTGCATCCAAAATATTATAAAAATATTTTTAAAAAGGTTTTCTTTTTTGTGATGGTAAGGAAATACATTAGATATGGAAATTACATAACAAATATTTTAATTGTGTTTTTTAATATATTTTAATTATGTTCATATTTTTTAAAATAAATATTTGATTTTAAAATATAATTATTTTATAAGCTTCAAATATTTTTTATTTATTATAATCCATTTTAATGTTAAAATATTCTAAATCTTTAATAAGACTCAATATATTTATGTTTTATTTATAAATTAGAATATTCTTCTATAAAATTCTACTTTACAAATACAAATAAAAATATTTTAAATATCATGGGCAGTAGGGCAGACATCTCTCCACAACAAGGGGTGGAGAGACCACGACTATTGCCATGCGTTACCAATTAAAGGCCAACTTGGACATTGTCTAGTCAAGTCAGTAGTCTCGTTGCATAGGTGGAGATTTCATGCATGGGGAACCCATGGTGGGCCAGTATCCCCATGGCCACACGAATGAAGGTAATTGCAAGTTTTCATTGTTTGGTGTGCCTTGGGTTGGCGGCCCTGGCCATCATGATATATCACTCGGAGGTCTAGGATTATCATGGTCGTAACCCCAGTTGGCATCGAACGTTGGTTAGATAGTCAGGAATGGGATAGATGGACGACGGGCATGCAATCTAGCGGAGCACGTTGGTTGATGTACATAGTAATAAACTCAAGGGAAACTTTCTTCTTTAAACCAGCTGGTCGAACTTTCATTTTTCCCATAGTTTTCTTCGTGCTTCCAGTTTGCTCTGCATAATAGCTATGGCAGAATACTCCAAATTTGTTGTGGACGTTTCGACGGAGGTTGTTGTTAGTAATGGGAACGACACTCCAATTTAGCTCGACTGCAAGGTGCGGAAAATGACTTTTAAACACATCACCAATCAATGGTTGAAGCAAATTCTTCTAAGGATCGACCCTCATGTGGTGGTGGTGGTTAAAATGGTACTAGGTAAAGAATTTCTATAGAATCGTGAGTGCTTTAGGATGAACACCTACATTGCTTCACATTTTCTTACGTCACTTCTAGATGTGAGGACTCCAAAGGACGAAGCAAAGGTTATCATCTGCAAGTTGTTCAAGAGCGAGATTCCAAGTGCTAAAATATGCATTGCTAGGGCAGGGTGTGTCACGGGCTCGTGATTTTACTTTGGTCAAGGTGGTGGGAGAGGTCATCCATGTATACCCTTTATTGTTGGAGCTCAAGGGCATGGCTCTAGTTCGCCATCGCTAGATTGCGACATATGGGGTTAGCTTCCTGAAGAAGATTCTCGGGCTGGAGACGGTGGAAGGTCTGGACTGGATGATGGAATTCGATCAATTTGATAAATTGAATGGCTTTTAGCCAAGTTATGTGGGTCGGATGTGGTGGTACATGCGTGGTGGTATGTCTAGTTGGGTTTAAAATTTCATGTTTGTAAATAGTTTGGTAGTTTCCAGTTCATTTTTGGTTCCCTCTATTGGTTGTGGATATGATTGGAATTGGTAGTTTGTCTTGGTAGCTTGGCTCTACAATTTTCAGGGTTATTTAAGGGTTTGGGTTGCAATATGAACATTTTTCCTACTGTGCAGACGAATTGTACTCCTTTTTTTATATCTAATATAATCCTTCTCTTACGAATCAAATATATATATATATATATATATATATATATATATATATATATATATATAAAATATCGGGGTTGACCCCACAGTGCAACGGTTAAGTTGCAAGGGCAGTAGTTGGGTTGTCTAAAGTTCAAATCCCACAACTTTCTCCAATGGAGCAAAAGCTTAAAGTCGGTTTTAGGGTGTTTCCCCTTAGCAGGGATTTACCAAACAAAAATAGAATAAAATTTAAATATCAAAAAATAAAATATTTTAAATATCAAAAAGACTAAACTAGTATAGATATCTTATATACATCTAGAGATAACAGTCTTGAATTATTATATTTATTTGAATGTTTATTTTTATTTGAAGAACTACATTTACTTAGGACTTGTTTAATTTTATTTATATTATATCTCTTGTTGCAACTATAATTACACTAGACATAATAAATAAAAAAATAAAATTAAAGCTTCACACCATTTATGATCTTAGGGTACTTGTTATGTAATAATGCATATAAAATAATCTTATTCAAGGTTTTCCATAATAACTAGAAAAATAAAATAAAATGTTCATAATATTTATGATCTTAGGGTACCTGTTAGGTAATAACCCATATAAAGGAATCTTATTGAAGATTTTTCTTAATAACTAGAAAAATAAAATCAAAGCTTCACAATATTTATGATCGTAGGGTACATGTTAGGTAATAATACATATAAAATAATCTTGTTCAAGATTTCTCTTAATAACAAAAACTTACTGTTTAATGATGATAGCGTTCAAGATTTTCATCTAATCTTAAAACACACCCACCAATATCAGTTTTATGTTATTTAAGTTAATTAAATAAAATACATATGCTCAATACAATTAATTTAAATTGCGTTGATGGTATTTGGGTATGATAAGATTTGATGTAGTGATTCCACTTAGTAATTTGGATATGCTCATTGTCTAATTTTTTTTGTAGAATTATAATTACTCTAGTATTGATTCCACAATTATGGATCAAATAGATGCCACGAGGATCTTACCCTTAATGTGTAGAGGTCAAATCTCAAAAATTGTGCACTTCTCCTATTTGATTTAGTAAATTCTCTACTCCTTGTTGATTATTAAGGATTGGTGATATTTAAAAACAACTTTGGGGAGAACACATGATCACAAGGTTCAAGTTCTCCTAAATCAACCCTATTAATTAAATTGACAATATATTAATAACAAACATCAATTAATAATAAAAAAGTTATTTAGATGTTGATTATGATGCAAAATATTGGTCTTTTAAGTCTTCACTTCCAAATATTCCTAAAATTTATCCTTATTAATGTGAATGATTAATCAAATAATGATTAGCTATAGATGATATTTTAATGCTCAAATGAATGTCTTTAAATACCAAGGCATGTAATAACTCATTTCACAAGTGTGTATCATGTAAGTTTCCAACAACTATGAAAATACATGTATCAATCATTTAATTTTTTTGAAATTTTATTTTTGGCTAAGATCTATGTCATGCAAGATAGTTATTGTGTGCCACATAAATGAATATCTTGATCTAGAGGATGATTGTATGAAAACATAAGCTATTAATAAGGCATGTGTGGGAATAAGTATAAATGTGACAAGGATATGGTCAAATGTGTTGAAATGTGTGCAAGAAGGAGTGAATGAGGATGGATAGGAATCATGGAAGTGGATAAAATTGGAATGTAAGTGTGTCACATGTCCCTATATAATTTACAAAGTTGTTTTCTCAAAATGAACCTACAACTAAATAGAATTTCACATAGGTTAGCTAATTTCACCCATATATTTTGCCTCCATTTTAAAGTACATCAAAACCCTCTTGATTGTGTATTTGAAGATAATTCAAGTTGTAAATGTACTCAATCATGAAAAGATACTATAGTCCATATAAAGAAATAGACCCAACTATATATCTTCATGAGTGTTCATCTTTGGCATGCATGTTCCTTAGAATCCTACAAAAAAAGGAGAAATGCGCAATGATTTGTGTGTTTCTCACAAGTAAAATAAGAAAAGGTCATAAAATTTCTTGGTTGACATGTATCAAAATAGGGCATATTAAGAATTTCTATGTCATGTTCTAAAGCTCTATTTATACATAGTAATGAATCTTTTTATTATTGTAACTATATCTATTTGCAAGATTGATAAGGAGAGTTAAAGACAAGATGTACCCCCTTAAATTCTTTACATTTGTTGAATGTAAGGAATTAAAGAAGAGAGGAAAATAACACATAACATGTAAATGTATGCTAATCATATAGAACATGTAAAGTAAATTGAATTATCACATATACATCATTTAACAAGTCAATAAAACATATATAAAGATAAGTGTCAAAGTACATGGACTGGAGATAAAAATATTGGTATATAAGATTAACCCTAGTATGAGATTTAATGGTAAGGTGAAATAACCCTAGAGATGCAATAATATAAGTGGAATGAGGAGGCATGGTTTCCCCAATGTGGGTCTTACAACATGATAGTGCATGTGAACACATATTATAGGATAAGAAATGCATGATGCTCCCAATGTGTTAAAGGTAGCTCTAGTGGAATAATCAAGAACATTGGCACAAGATGATATGGAGAAAGCCAAATTACATGGGTAAAAGTATAGACTTGTGTCACCCTTTGGGCCAAGCGTACGGATTCTATCGTACCACTTTCAGCAGGAAGGGATTCGACCGAGTAGGTTTCAGCCATGTAACGCCCATCGCGCAAACCCCAAAGGACAAACATTGCACACATTTTTTTTTTAAATAATACAAAGTAAAAATATAAAGAAACATTAAAACATATTTACATTGCACATTAACATCATAATGTCAAGTCCTCTGGGGCATGCGAGGTCACTTCGCATAACAAACTCATAATGAAAAGATAAAAGATAAAGCTAAATAACTTATCTAAATTTACATCCATCATAACATTTCAATAACCATTTATAGAAGTACATCCATGTAACCATAAGTAAAAGTATAATTACATCACATGATACAACCATAATAAATCTCATAAAATGAATGGTTACAAAGGTTATACAATACATCGTCATTTAATACATTACATGATCAATAATGAATACAATGAAATCTCCCATACATGTGGGATAAATACATAGTACAAATAATGTCTAAATTACAAAATGAATATCAAGAACAAGCTCCCACTGAAGAACGATGAGAAGAACAAACGTTGATGGGGAACCCAACGGGTGCGGAGCACGTTCCACCCAACCATGTGGGTTTTAGAGAAAACCCACCCCCTATGCTCAGAGGTGACAAGGAAGTAATCATGACCATGAATGTCATGAGACAACTCCAATACGAATAACATAGTACAATACTCCAATAACAACATCAAGAACATAAAGATCTTAAATGACAACAACAAAGACTCAAACACAATAACTTAAATAATAGAACACATCATAAATAAACCAAGGCAATAACCATTAACCAAGTAACCAAAGAAACAATCATAATACATTTCCAAAGGCAAACAAGAAAGCAAAGCATAAGGGCATCTAGTGGAGAGTGTCATCGCATAGCCTACATGGGTTATCCTGGCCCTTCCTCCAACATGAGGTGTCGGCCCCCATCTATGGTTATCCTAGCCCTTCCTCCTACTTGATGCGCTGGCCCCATAGGGTGACTCATGCAGAGCCGTTAACCTCTCCTGAGGACGAGGTTACGAATTTTTTGACCATAGCCTTCTTAGTCTACCATTAGTTTGCGATAGCGCTAATGCATAGACGAGGTATCCAGGATTATCTTATATGTTTTATTACTACCCATCCCCCTAAGTTCTATTATTAGGTTTTCACTTGTTAAACTACTCTTACGTGGGTTATCTTGAGCTCTTCCTCCTTTTGAGGCGTTGGCCCCCACGAAGAGCCACTCTCCTTGAGACCCCAAACATAACAAAATCAAGCAAGGGTTGTACCATAGGAACAAAGCATTAAAACTCAATCAATGACATGAAAGGAATTACTCATCTCGCTAAAACACATACTCAAGGTATCCGCAAAATCTCATACAACCCTTACACAACGATGATACTAAATAACATGCTATAACAAGAGCATAAAGAACGAGAATAAATATCTAACAATAAAATCACACCTTCGGATTACTAAGGATCACAACAACCAAAATCAGGTTTCTAAACCAAACTGGGTTCCCACATCGATAACCCTAAAACAATAAAATAACAATAATCAAATCAATTGTACTAGTTTCCAAAGTTTGGTTTATTTCATTCACAATTAAACAATGGGATTTATTTTCCAATACAATAATCATCACAACCATAAACTTAAATTTTGAAAAATAAAACAATATAACATTGTGCTTATTTATTTAAGTATATATATATATATTAATATATATATAAATATAACATTCAGCTTATTTAATTAATCAGTCAAATTCTTTTTAAAACAATACATTTTGGTCTGTGTATCAACTCATACTCAAGCCAGTACAAATATTCTAAAACAAATATAGATATATAATTAAATATAAATAAATACATATATATATAATTAAAAATTAATAAACAATAATAACTAAAAAAAAAAGGATTTAATTTCACGGAGTCCACATTAAGTACTTGCTTATTTGTACAGCGTGATCTGCTGACTCTTGTCTGGAGTGCACAATAGTGCATATGGACTGATGTGAGGCAGCTCACATGACCCTAGGGAAGGGCCTGTCCCTTCTCCCTTTATTCCTTTCCTCCATTCCTTCCTTCTTCCTGTCCCTCCTCTCTCTCTCTCTTTCCTCTCTCTTTCCTTCCATCCTTTCCATCCGGCTCTTCTCTCTCTCTCTCTTTCTTTCTCTCTCTCTCTCTCTTTCTCTCCTCTCTCTATACCTCCTCTCTCTCTCATATATATATATATATATATACTCTTTTCATATATATATATATATATATATATATATATATATATATATATATATGAATATATGTTAAATACTCATTTGATTGAGGAGGAAAAAATATTTTTCAAACACAAAATTATAGACATGGTAGACATTTTCAAAGGCTCAAACAATAGAATTTCTCCCTTAGCCAAGTGCAAAACATAAAACATAAATTTGGTAGGTTTAATCTAACTGCATTTGCTTGCAACCTAGACGGATTTCTAAACCCCATAACAATTCTTTTCTTTCACCGAAAACATATTTATTTATCTATTTATTTATTTATTTTTCTATTGAATCAGAAAACTAAAGAATAAGAAAATGGAACCTGGAGTCCTACGCTGTTGAAAATTCGATGAAGCTTTGCTTGATCCAAATAGCCTTTTCAAAGAGCTTTTGTTCCTTCCTTCAAAACTTCTCCAGATTTTCTTGCTCTAATTTTCTAATCTAAAACTTAATCCAGAATCACCTCTCTTCTAGAACAATGAAAACTAAATAACTTTTTACAGAAAAGAACCAGAGAGAGTCCAATTCTCAAACTCAATAATTTGGTGTAACTTCTGTAAATTTTCTCGTGAATGAAAAATCTCTCAAATTTGCAATTAAATAAAAATAAATCTCTTCTTTTTCAAAAGCTCTAAAAATTCAAATTAAAAGAAGTTTTCTAATTTTATTCCCAGCTTTTCAGCCAACACTCAACACTCATTGGTCCTTTTTATCTCTTCTTTTCTTTTATTGATTTTATTCCCTTTTAACAATACTTTTTGTTTTAATTCTGATTTTGCAAACTTTACTTGTAATTCACACAATTTAATATCTTTAATTAATTTATTTCATAATTATCCTCAACATGCAAGTATTTAATTAAATTATCAAAATACTAAATTTTAAATAATTTAATTTACACTTTTAAATAAATCACATGACTTTTAATATAAGACTTGTATATTATAAAACACATTATTCCAACACTAATATAAACATTTATTAACATCATTTAATTATATAAACAACATCATACAAAACATCAACGTAAAATAAATACCAAAATACACTCACACAAATTACCATAATAAATTGCACAAATGACAAAAAAAAGACGCACAATACCACTCAATCAGGACGGTTTGACAAAATGGGACGGGGTGACTTCCTTGTCATCTATGTTTCAAAATCATGCCCATTGGGTTAAATTGATGCTCGCCCTGTCCTACCGAAGTAGGTGGAATCGAGACTCTATACCTGCAATTCCTGCATACAAACAAGATCGTGTACATGTATATATATATATAATCAAAACATCACATTGTGACAAGGAATTACAGCATAGCAGGGCACTCGCGAACGAGTGGTGCTACACTGTCCTCTCACCAAAACTATTCTAACAATTACAACATTAAATATATAAAGTAACAATTCTAACTAACTGATCACATCATAAACTAATTACTAAACCATTGCATCACAATGTATTACTGAAATCAAATTAACATCATCAAACCATAATTTCATATCAAATTTCCAAGTCATCACATGAAGTAGCATAATCATCAATCAATCTAAACTAACCAATCCACCAAACCAACCAATAAATAGTACTATCACAGTCTCAAAGTATCAAGCAAAAGCATAGAAAAATAATAAGTCCAAACAGTAACAAGAGGGGTATTACATCCTCCCCCCCATAAATTCAGCTTACTCCTGGAAGCCAATAAACAAATGAAAATAATATTCCCTAAAATAGGAGGCATCCTCCCATGCTGCCAAGATCTCAACGTTAGGTCACCGTCGAACCCTCTCGAGCTCACCCGCGAGCTCCTAAGTCAGTTCCTTGTCCTCTACCAGAAGCCTCTATACCCACACCCTGGTGCCCAGCTTGGTGGTCGACAACCACAGAAAACGCTCGATGAGACATGCTCACATCACCTACCATCGGCTCAGAAGTGACTGGTCTCTGATTAAATCCTGAGGTGCTCTTTTTAGGACATGATCTAGTGATATGCCCTTGCTGCCCACATGAGTAGCAACCAGTACCATGGCCAAATCCTTTGCCCTCAGATGGAGCATTTGACTGTTGAAAGCTTCCTTGACTCGGCACTAACTGAAAACTAGGTGCAGGCTGCACAAAATGCTCCTGATGAGCTCAGTTCCTGTTCCAATCCCTACGAAACTGAGAATTGACACCCTGCTGAGAATGAGAGTTCTCAGGTTTCGATTGGGGGTGTTGTTGCTGCTCACCCTTAATGGGTGTTTGATGGCCTTTGGAGGACCCCGCAGCTTGAGGTTTTCCACCTCTGGAACCAAAACCTGATGTTGGGGCACTGCCGATCTGAACTCTAGTGTGTTCTCCAAATGCCATGGCCAAATTTTCCTCTACCAAACAAGCCTTTTCAACCGCAATTTCCATCGTCTTCGATTCAAAGACTCGCACGCCACCACTAATGCGGGCATTTAAGCCCCCAAAAAAATGTTGTACTAACATCCCTTCATCATGGTTGATCCCTGCATACTGCTTCAATTCATAGAAGCGTCGCTCGTACTGTTCCACGAACATCGACATCTGCTTAAGATCATGAAACTCATTAGCCCTGCATTGCCTCCAATGATCTGAAAGGAAGCGAGCCCTGAACCTGTCCAGAAATAACTCCCATGTGACCATGTTGATATCTAGATGTAACTTTTGTTCTTCCAGCCGCCACCAAGTGGATGTGAAACCTCACAGATGCATGACTGCGCACTGAGATTTGGTATTGCTACCATAGGGGTGCATCATGAAGCATCGATCCAAATCAATTAACCATGTTTCTGCTTCCAGACCTCCTCCGGAACCATCGAATGTAGGCAGGTGTGCTCTCATCAAATCTCTCATATGACTAGCTATTACTGCATCATGATCCATAAGTTATTTCCCTCCGCCTCGACAACCTTTCCCTTTCTCTCTCGACCCGCTGCTCCTCCTCTGGCCAGGGTCCCAACCGATCAAGAATCTCTCCAAGAATGTGTTGCAACTGTCCATCCAAACTAGGGTATCCTGGGTTCGAACCACCACCTGATGGATTGCTGTGAAGACTTTGTTGTTCCTCATGCACATAACCATGGGAACTAGGCGCTGAAGGACTTTTCCAATTTGCTCTATGACCAGCACCATGGCCTCTTCCTCGGCCACGTCCTCTACCTCAAGGCATATTTATGCGCAACAAGATAAAGATACAAGTGAGCTCAAGAGTCAAACACAAGGTTGCCTAATGGACATAACTACCTAGAGACCCCAGCATTTGCAAACCTTCGCTCTAATACCAAGTTGTAACGCCCTTCGCACAAACCCAAAAGGACAAACATTGCACACTTTTTAAAAAAAAATAATACAAAGTAAACCTATAACGAAACATTAAAACATTTTTACATTGCACATTAACATCATAACGTCAAGTCCTCTGGGGCACACGAGGTCACTTGGCATAACAGACTCATAACAAAAAGATAAAAGATAAAGCTAAATAACTTATCTAAATTTACATCCATCATAACATTTCAATAACCATTTACAAAAGTACATCCATGTAACCATAAGTAAAAGTATAATTACATCATGTGATAAAACCATAATAAATCTCATAAAATGAATGGTTACAAAGGTTCATATACAATACATTGTCGTTTAATACATTACATGATCAATAATGAATACAATGAAATCTCCCATACATGTGGGATAAATACATAGTACAAATAATTTCTGAATTACAAAATGAATATCAAGAACAAGCTCCCACTGAAGAATGCTGAGAAGAACGAACATTGATGGGGAACCCAACGGGTGCAAAGCACGTTCCACCCAACCACGTGGGTTTTAGAGAAAACCCACCCCCTGTGCTCAGAGGTGACAAGGAAGTAATCATGACCATGAATGTCATGAGACAACTCCAATACGAATAACATAGTACAATACTCCAATAACAACATCAAGAACATAAAGATCTTAAACGACAACAACAAAGACTCAAATGCAATAACTTAAATCATAGAACACATCATAAATAAACCAAGGCAATAACCATTAACCAAGTAACCAAAGAAACAATCATAATACATTTCCAGAAGCAAACAAGAAAGCAAAGCATAAGGGCATCTAGTGGAGAGTGTCATCGCATAGCCTATATGGGTTATCCTGGCCCTTCCTCCAACATGAGGCGTCGACCCCCATCTATAGTTATCTTGGCCCATCCTCCTACTTGAGGCGTCGACCCCATAGGGTGACTCATGCGGAGTCATTAACCTCTCCTAAGGACGAGGTTACGACTTTGCCAACCACAGCCTTCTCAGTCTACCATTAGTATACGATAGCCCTAATGCATAGATGAGGTATCCAAGATTATCTTATATGTTTTATTACTACCCATCCCCCTAAGTTCTATTATTAGGTTTTCACTTGTTAAACTACTCTTACGTGGGTTATCCTGAGCTCTTCCTCCTTTTGAGGTGCCAACCCCCCACGAAGAGCCACTCTCCCTGAGACCCTAAACATAACAAAATCAAGCAAGGGTTGTACCATACAAACAAAGCATTAAAACTCAATCAATTACATGTGAGGCATTACCCATCTCGCTAAAACACATACTCAAGGTCTCCGCAAAATCTCATACAACCCTTACACAACGATGATACCAAATAACATGCTATAACAAGAGCATAAAGAATGAGGATAAATATCTAACAATAAAATCACACCTCTGGATTACTAAGGATCACAACAACCAAAATTAGGTTTCTAAACCAAACTAGGTTCCCACATCGATAACCCTAAAACAATAAAATAACAATAATCAAATCAATTGTACTAGTTTCCAAAGTTTGGTTTATTTCCTTCACAATTAAACAATGGGATTTATTTTCCAATACAATAATCATCACAGCCATAAACTTAAATTTCAAAAAATAAAACAATATAACATTGTGCTTATTTATTATATATATATATATAAATCTAACATTCAGCTTATTTAATTAATCAGTCAAATTCTTTTTAAAACAATACATTCTAGTCTGTGTATCAACTCATACTCAAGCCACTACAAATATTCTAAAAAAAATATAGATATATAATTAAATATAAATAAATACATATTTATATATATATAATTAAAAATTAATAAACAATAATAACTAAAAAAAAAAGGATTTAATT
>VDFB02139640.1:0-17470 GCA_007258455.2 Sequoia sempervirens | reverse complement strand
CTTTCGTTTGATGGTGTTGGGTCGATGGTGCAGGAAACTGATGGGAAAGGATAGGACCCTCGGTGTAGTGCGCAATGCACCGATATCCTTCCTGTCGGGGATGCTCTATGGACCCTTGAGTTTTAGTGTGATGTGTTTTGGGGGGATGTGTTTTATGTGTGTGAATATGTCAAGTGTGTGTGGAATTTGTGATTTTGTTGTCCTTGAGTGAGGAATTATGTTTTCTTGAATCTGTGAAGGTGTAAAATTTTACCCTTTTTATTGAAATTGATGTGAATTTTGGTGTTGAATAATGATTAAAGTGGAGTTCTTTGTGTGAAAATTATGAGTTTTAATGAAAATGTAAGGTTTGGTGGATAATTATTCTATGATTTTAGCATAATCTAGTATCTTGAGGGTAAGATGTAACTTGAATTATTGGTACTAATGTGCAATGCTCTATGGTAGCTTTTAAATTACAGGAAGTGGGCTTCAGAAAGCATAATGACGAAGGTAATGTAATCGTAATATGCAGGTATAGATACTTATAATGTCAAGTAGTGATTCATTTTGATATAGTAGATGAATTAGGTTTATGGTTAGTATCCTTATACGAATATTTCCTAACTAATTAGAAGAAAATTGCTTATGAGTTACTAGGATTGTTTTGATTACTAAGTGTGGTTTGGTGGGAGGGACAGTGTGGTATCACTCGCTTGCGAGTGCCCTACCATGCTGGGATTTCCTCTCACGATGTATTTGTGATATATATGTATTGTGCACAACATTTGCTTGCATGCAGGATTGCAGGAACTAAGTCTCGATTCCACCTGCATTGTCAGGACAGGACAAGCACCATAAACACCCAATGGGATTGATGTGGAAAATAGGAACTGACAAGAAAGTTTCCCCAACCTAGTTCGTCATCTGTCCTTGTGTTTGCCAAATTGGTCTGGTTGCAGCCCTGCCACCATTTTTGTTTTGGTATCTTTTCTTTATTTTTGGTTTGTTTAATGGCTGACTTGATGTTTAATTGATGCTTTAATTTATGGTGTTGAGGTGCTTTTTGATCATTGATATTTGTTGTGTCACCATGTTTATGATTGAGCTCGACTTCCAGGAGTAAGTCAATTTTTAAGGGGGGGAGGATGTAATACCCCTCCGTGTCGGTTGCTTTGGTCTTGGATGTGAGTATTGGTGTGTGTTTCATTGATTACTGTGTTATTTGATTTTGTAAAAAAATATAATATGTTAGTAATCATGTTTAAATAATTAATTAAATCATAAGTGAAATTGCAAGGTTATTTAAAATATAATTAGGAATTAAAATAATAATCAATTAAATCAGATCAAATGATTTAGAACAAATGATCAATCAAATTAATTTGTTAAAAGTAAAAGTGATATTATTAGACAAATTGATTTAAATTGTTATGAACAAGTAATCTTGAAAAGATAATTATTATCATAAGAAATTTAATGGATGCTTATTTAGAATCTTGCAAATGGTTGATTTTAATTATTCTAATGTGGAAGTAATTAACAAATAGTGTATTGTGAAGATAATGAATATATATTTAAATAAAAAGTTCATTTTTGTGGAGTTAAATTTATTTAGTTTAATCAAAATGCTTGATGAAAGAAAATGAAATATAAATACTTGAAAAGGCAACAAAAGGAATTAAAGGGATTAAATATTATTTGGATTTATTTCTTGAGTTGTGACTTTTGGTTTTCACTGGAGAATATGAAGAATAAACAAATATAAAACTCCATCTTTTGTGGATTTGAATGTAATTAAATTTCATTTTTGGAGAAGCGACTTTTGGCATTCGCATGAAGAGGAAAATGAAGAGACTTCTTGGGGTGATTTTATTTAGAGGATTTTTGTTTTGAAAAGGGGGGGTTGCATTCTCTTTAGAGGGGACTTTGGAGAAATTTGGATTTACTTTTCTTTTGTCATAGTATTGCATTACTTTTCTATCATTATTCTGAGAATTCATTAAGGAATAAGTTTGGCGTTGAGGGGAAAATCTTGGAGCTGCTGCTGACAACATTCATTGGCGGAGGATTGGATCGGCGAAAGGGATAGAGCTTCTACAGATCTTCTCCAAACACAGGACGCCAGGTTCTTTTCTTATTTAATTGTTGTAGCATCAAATAAAATTGCAATTGATAGGAAATTGTTTTGTTGTGTATGAGATTCTTTATTTGGGGTTTATAATTCCAAATGTTTGTGAAAAGAAATTCCAAAGTGGGTTGTTGTTTAACTCAACAGAAATTTAATTGGGGACTGGACAAGCTGCCTAAGTGTCTGAATTTGGGTAGTCTTGGCCAACAATTTTAGATTGGTGCCTGCATACCGTGTTTCTATTTTAATGAAATCATTTGTTGGGGTTTTACCCGATTATCAAAATGAAACTATGTTTGGAATTCTAGAAATTTGGGTTTGTGTAAATCCTCACTTGTAGATTAATTTTACAAAATTTATTATGTATATAAAATGATGTTGAAACAGTAACTTGTGCTATTTCGTTGTATTCAAATTATTTTGTATACAATATATATATATATATAGATGTATATATATACATATATCAGATATATATATATATATGTATATATATGCATACACACATATATATATATAATTGTAGATATATAAAAAATATATATGAAAATGAAAATAAAATTTAAAGTTCAAATTACGATTGTTTTAGATTGTTTGAATTTGGAAATTCTGCTGACTGGTGATGGCTCCTGGGTTCTGCCTATTCACCTGCCACTGCAGGTTGCCGGCAGCTCTGATTCCAAGCCACGGAACTGCCTGACCGGCCGGTGGGACAGTCCTGACCGCCTCGCTGCAAGCCCTGGTGGTTCCATTTCCGGGATTAAATTTTCCCATTTAAATTTAATGTATTAAAGTTCGTTTAAAACGTGAATGCTATATTTTAATTTCGGTGCGGATTTTTATTTTATAAATATATATATATATATTTATATATATATATATATATATATATATATGTATATATGTATATATATATATGTATGTGTATATATATATGTGTGTATATATATATTTATATATATATATAGATATATATTTATATTTTGTAGATATCTATATATATATTTATTAAATTATTTGTCTGGATTCTCTTATTTAACCACAAGCGTATTATTTAACCAAATTCACCTATATATTTTAGAAATAAATATATATACTGCTTTCCTTTCCGATTTAATTATATATTCTGCTAAATTAATTGCTATAAAATATATATATATATATATATATATATATATATATATATATATATATATATATATATATATATATATATATATATATATATATATATATGTATATAGATTCTATTTCTTTTCTGATTAGAATAAAGCAGAATCTGATATAATAAAAATAGTAGTAAAATAGAAAGAAATATGTTCTTATTACAACTTTGAGAAGATGAGAGGATAGTGTTAGCAGAAAAATCAACTTACAACATTGATTTATTTAATTCTTGTTTGGAGTGAATATTTTGGAATAGAAAAGAATTCCTTTTAATTTGTTAATCTGTGAATTTTGATAGGATAATATATAGATATGTAGTGGTTTTAAAAAGGTATTTTTTTTGGGTGTAAATTTATTTAGATAGATTTAAGATTTTAAGGTTGTAATTTCTAATATGTAGTTCAAGTATTTAGAGTATTGCTTTTATTGTTATTTTAAAGTATAGACAATTGATCTTGAGTGGTTTTCTCAATTAATTTAAATATTGGAAGTGAGTGTTAAGTTAGTATGATGAAAGGAAATGGAAATAGTGTTTTGAACATAAGTAGTTAGGAAATGATAATGAGTTAATTACCCAATTATTAAGTAGTTTTCAATTATGTTGATAAATGAAAAGGGGAAATTTAAAGGTATGGGCATAGTTAGAGATTGATTAGGGTATTTTCAAATTGGATATTTTCTATTGGTGAAATGGAATTTTAGTCTTTTGAAAATTGACTTCCTTTATATTCATTTAATGGTTGGTTGTAAGTTCTCTTTATGATAATACTTTTAGAATACTTGTGATGGTTATCATGAATTATTTTAGTATGGGTAAGTTGTAAAGTTTTAGTTCTGGTCGTTAATTGATTGGTTAATAAATATTGTTCTCAATTGAATTTTTGGTTGATGTTTATTATGCAAATGTTTGATGGAGTTGTGAGTGATTGAGTATTTAAGGTGTTCTGTAATTTGGTCCTTTGGATGCCTGGTTGCATGCTTTTACCTCTTTTATTAAAGGATTGTTTTTGGACATTTCCTTATTGGTATGAATGCCGTTGGAGATTAATTTTGACTCAAGGAATCCTTTGTCATTTAAATTTTGTTGCAATGTAATTGGGAACTCGTGTTTTGGTTTATGAGTTATGGATGGTTGATCTTCTCGAATTTCTGATTTGTTTTGTATCGAAGTGGTTTATGTAGTCTGGATGGAGATGATGATCTTATTTCAATGTTTTCACTCATTATATTTGAATTGAAATTGATCTGGTGGCCTTGCAATTATTGTTGTCATTGCTATGTTGTTGTTTTTATGAAAGTGATTTGTGTACCATCATAAGGGGGTTCTTGTGAGGAGAAAATTGAGGTCTCCCATGGAATGCCTAGTTGGTGGCTTTTGGTTTCATTTAGTGATTTCGTGAATTAATGGTTGATTTTATTTTGCGTTTTCCTATTTGAGGTGACACCATTGTTAATTTGTAGATGGGTCTTGATGAATCTTTCCTTGTTATGGCTTTTTCTGATTTACTCTCATATTTGAGGAAATTTTATCCTTGTGTTGAATTATGGGAGAATTACTCATGTTGCTTCACTTTACCTTTGTTTATGGGTTTTCATTCTTTTGGCTTCTAGAGGCTTGAGATGATTGATAATTGATGTTCTCTCTCTTTATGGGCCCTTGATGTGGCAAGTGTTTTGGTTTCATGATTTTAAAAGGGTTGTACAGAATTTGTTGAGACTTGGAAATTGTATTTATAGCGAGATGGGTAATGCCTCGCATGCTTTTCAGTTGTGATATAATATTCTTGTGATGTTGTACAACCCTTGGTTTCTTGGTTTCTTGGTTTATGTGGTTGGGTCTCTAGGGAGAGTGGCTCCTCGTGGGGGCCGGCGCCCTGCTTAAGGGGAAGAGCACAGGATAACCCACGAGGGAGTTTGTAATTAAGTGAAAACCTAATAATTAACTTAGGTGGGTTGGGTAGTAATATCATTATAAGATTAATAAAATGGATGCCTCGTCTTCATTAGTTCTTTCGTAGGCTAATGGAAGGCTGAGAAGGCCGGTTGCGTCGCGGACCTCATTCCCACGAGGGCTCACGGCTCCTCGCATGAGTCACCCTATGGACCCAAGGCCTAGCTTCTGGAGGAAGAGCACAGACAGCCAGCAGATGTGGGACCTGTGCTCCAGCCAGAGAGGAAGAGCAAATGCAGACGCCCCCAGCTGGTGGGACTGCTATGCAATGACACTCTCCCCTTGAAGCCTGGCCATGTGTTTTACTTTATTGTGTTCCTCTGGAAGTAGGTTATGGGAGCTGGTTTAGATTGTTGATATTTGGATTTATCTTGATTTATGATTATTGTCTTGATATATCTTTGGTGTACTTTTTGGTCTTGTATGATCTCATTGATATTTGACTTATGACCTTGTTCTCTTTTGATACGATGATATGATGTTATTGTATTGCAATTTGGAATTGCATTATGTTTATTAATTCAGTTGATTTGGAAGTGTTTCATGATCATCCTTTGGTTACTTATTTATTGGACATTGCTTTGATTTACGTGATGGGATTTGTGATCTTAATTTATTATGTTGACTATTAGATGTTGTTGCAATTCTTGAGTTTTATGATACTTTTGTATGTTGTGGAGTCTAGTGGTTTCCGTGTTTGGATGTTCTTGGTTGAGGACTCTTCTTGTTAGCTCCTAGCACGGAGGGTGGGTCTTCGGACTCACATGGTCAGGTGGAACGTGCTAAGCACCCCATTGGGTCCCCAGTCAAGGATCGAGAGGTGCGGATTGGTGCGGTTGCAGCGACTCTAGAGTTGTATCCATCTTGGAGCTAGTTTTCATCTATTCATTTGTATCATGATTCTTGTTGTATGGTTTCCGTGCAAATTGGAAACACTTTTGTATCATTGTACTTCTTGAATATTGTACTGTAATGTAACATTAAACCTTATGTGGTTATTGCGCTATTCAATGTGTTGAGTTAATTATGCATATGTTGTATTTATATAGATGGTTTCTTATCAATGATTATCATGTATAAGTATCTTGTTATGGATTATATCTTTTGGATTTTGCCTTATTGTTGTTGTGTGGATCTCACCTCGTAATGACTCTTCTCATGTAACCCCAAGGGACAGGGCGTGTTAGTGAATTCACTTTAAATGGAATTCATGTCATGACTTAATGTGTAATACATGCCATGTGCGCTACAAGTTACTTAAAAAAATTCAGTTGTAATTATTAAGTGTTTTGTCCCTTTGGGGTTCACGTATGTGGTGTTAAGTAAGTGGGATTATCTAGAGGATGCAAGTGGTTAGGATGTGACATGCATTAGATTATATTTAATCCTGATTTAGTTAATTAAAAAGAGGATTAGGTGATTTGACCAATTTGACTTGATTTATGGATTTAAATCAAATCAAAGGGAGATGAAAGGTGATAAAGATTTAGTTAAATAAATATTTTATTTATTTAGCTAAGGGGGATAATGATCTAGGATCAAATTAAATAAAGTTAATTTATTTAATTTTAGATGGACGATCTTTAGAGATTAAATCAATTAAACTCGGTTTATTTAATTGATGGGCGAATATGCTTAGTTAGATATGCATGATGTCAATTTTACGTGTCTACACTAAGAACAGAGCTCCGGCAATGCAACTAAATAAACTTGTTTTCTTGCATATTTTGGACAACATATTCATAATACCAGAATGCCTATTCTCACAATGCAACTGAATTGAAAATATTTTCTTTGTAGTGTATACTTTCATGCATTTCCTATATTCTCTCCGCTTGTGCACTTTGAGCATTGAATTTGTAATTTCTAAGTGGAACCTTAGAAATAGGAAGATGATATTATACATTGTTAATTTCGTTATGTATCTTATTCTTCTCTTTCATGTAACACCTGGAATGTGGTGAACCCCAAAGGATAAATACACACACAATAATTATAAAGCGGTCACTTTTATTTTTATTCTTTAAATAACATAACATACATGAAATAATACTAATTCATGACATGAATTTCATTAAAGATTCACTAACACATACATCCCTTTGGGTACACGAGGAGTCATTACGTAACTTAGATCCCCACAATGACAATAAAGAATAAAATCCAAAGATATAATTCATAACAAAGTAAACATTAACATTTATAACACATACATGAAAATTCATTGATAAGAAACCATCTAAGTACATAAATACATGCATGATTAACTTAACAAATTAAATAACAACTACCACAGCCCATATCCACGCAAGAATTATCATTACATTACAATACAATGTTCAAGATGTACAATGATACAAAAGTGTTTCCAATCATAAATGGAAACCATACATAAGATAACATAATACAAATGAATACAAAATATCCCAACTGGCTCCAAGACAAATACAACTCTGGAGTCGCTGCATCCGCACCAATCCGCACCTCTCGATCCTCGACTGGGGACCCAATGGGGTGCTTAGCACGTTCCACCCGACCATGTGAGTCCGAAGACCCACCCCCCATGCTAGGAGCTGACAATAAGAGTCCTCGACCAAGAACATCCCAACACGGAATCACAAGACTCACAACATACAAAAGTAACATAAAACTCAAGAATTGCAACAACATCCAAGAGTCAACATAATAAATTAAGATCACAAATCCCATCACGTAAATCAAAGCAATGACCAATAAATAAGTAACCAAAGGATGATCATGAAATATTTCCAATAAAACTGAATTAATAAACATAATACTATTCCAAATTGTAATTAAATAATACAATAACATCATATCACAGTATCAAAAAAGTACAAGGTCATTAGTCAAATATCAACGAGATCATACAAGGCCACAAAGTACACCAAAGATGTATCAAGGCAATAATCATAAATCAAGATAAATCCAATTATCAACAATCTAAACCAACTCCCATAACCTTCTTCCGTGAGGGAACACACAAGTGCAGTAATATGGCAACTAGGGGAGAGTGCCACCGCATAGTCCTGGCTAATGTGGCCTGCGGCTTCCTCCCTCCTCCCAACCGGAGGCGTCGGTCCCATCTATGGCTATCCTATGCCCTTCCTCCCAACTGGAGGCGTTGGTCCACAGGGTGACTCATGCGGAGCCGTAGACCTCTCGTGAAGATGAGGTCACGACCTTGCCAAATTTCATCGCCTTCTCCACCTATATTTAGCTCCATGTGTCACCGGAATGGAACATTGAGGCATCCATTTTACACTTTATAATGATATTAATGTACCCAACCCTCCCACTCTAATTATTAGGTTTTCACTTATTTACTAACTCACTCGTGGGTTATCCTGGTCTCTTCCCCTTAAACGGGGCGCCGGCCCCCACGAGGAGCCACTCTCCCTAGAGACCCAACAACATCAAACTAAAACCAAGAAACCAAGAACAATCAAGGGTTGTACCATCATAACTTGAATAAGGAAATTACAACATAAAAGCGTGCGAGGCATTACCCATCTCGCTAATAAGTACAACATCAGAGTCTCAACAATTCTCGTACAACCCTTTCAAAATAATGATACCAATACACTTGCCACTTGGAAGTTCAAAAGAATGACTCTCCACAAATGAGAGTAAAGAAAAACAATATAGTTCCAACAAGAAACTTAACAATTGAAAAACTCCTCAACGGAAGGAAAAATAATGAGGAACCATCAAAATCAGCCATTAAGATCAAAATCTCGGAAAAATAGATCAACCAAGAAATAATAAGAAACAAGTAATCCCTTGCCTCTGGAAGATTTCCCCTTTCAAAGGACTAACAACAGTAACAAGACCCCAAGGAATGAGTCAACAGACATAAGGTAGAGAGTGGAAACATCCCACAAAATCATCACAATTAAATTTAATACACTTTCGACCTGTATCCAAGGGAGACCTCTATTTCTCCTCCTCGGTTACCCAACCATACAATACTCAACAATCATACAATTTGAATCATAACAACTCAAACCTAATCAATAACTAATACAATAGAACAATCAACCCAAAGGCACAAACCTAATACGAAAATTACTCCTCTCAAATAAAGAAATCAATCCAACTCCGATGTTCTATCTAACTATCCCTATAAAAGACTTACCATCAACAATTAAAGGAGTACAAGAGAGATCAACATTTAAAAGATCATCTAATTTTACTTACGTAAAGCAAGCACCCAAAAGAACAAGGCATCCATAACATACAAACTCTACTTTTCATTATTTCTAATTTAACTATTCCCCTTGAAACTAACCAAATTAAAAATAAACTAATCTAGATTATCAAAAATTAACATGAGAAAACTCTCTCTCTCTAATCACTTTACTAACTTACTCATTAATGCATCACATTATACTCTCAACTTAACAACCTAATAAATCTAATTTATTCCTTTGCACTATAATTTACAAGTAATGGTAGCAATATGTATTCTAAGTAACCAACTACATAAAGAGTCTACAAGATATTAAAATATGGCGAGATTTTACTATAAAGGTTAAAACGTGAAAAATAAAACATATAAGAAGTACTAAAGAAATACATTCTTTTATCATTTTAACAAATAAACATACTTAGATTCGTCTAAATGAGCGTACAAAAAGTACGTACCTTCATGCCTTTTGTCAACTCGCCTTAGTAGCGATACACATAAGTTGTCAAGGTTAGATGGTTAAAAGAAGAAGCAAAATACAATTAACACCCATAAAATCTAATCATCCCTTAATAGAACATAATTGGCTTAGTTCCCCATTATCTAGTCTTAGCCCCATTCTTACATTTATTTAATAAGATCAAGGACTTTTATTAATGAATTATAGATAAGTAAACCTAATAAATAAATATAGTTATCTTTTTATTATAACTTAGTCCCATTTATTAACTAATTCTTCTTCATAGAAAATGACTTAAATACAAGCATTATATCAATACAAAAGCAATACAACTTAAAGATCAAAAGCATCCACTAACAATCAATCCAAAAGAATAAATAAGAATGAAGACTCAATTCAAGGAACAATTTGTGTTCATTAACTACCATAATTAGATCAACAGAGGTTACTACAATACTTAACCATGGTAAAAGATATACAATTGTATTATTTATGAGTTTAATACAAATGCGATACTCAACATTTAGAATTATAAGGAATTCAACAATCTATACATTTCTATTCTATGCTATTTATTAAATAAATTCTTCTTTGACTACATATAAACTAAAATCAATTTTCTTTTATTCCTACTAATTTTAAAATCCATTAACTACATTCTTAATTAAATACTAGCCCACCCTAAACATTTCTCATAATTTAAGAAACAAGCACTCATATATATATATAACACCTACTTGAGTTCGCAATCATTTAATTCAAAACTCCTAAATTGAATCATAATTCCATTAATTCTATAATTCCATTATAAGGGAGTATTATGCACTCAACATTCTAGAAAATATATGTTAATGCAGCAACTATGGAAGAGTCCGCAGTTTATCAATGGAGAGTAATTCTAAATTACTTAAAAAATTCTTCTAAATTGGATCCACAAATTGGAACAAAAGCTGAGACAGGTTGACAATAAAATCAGAGAGATTATTTAAACAATTAAACTTCTATTATGTTCAAGTGCGAGGCAGAGACAGGCTAATACTGAAATCAGAGAGTTTATTTAATTTTCTAGCTACAGCTATGGTAGGTTACCAACGGTATCCAGGAGATTATATAAATTTAGATTACCAGACTATGCGAAGGGCTCATCTAAACACTGTATCCAATAACATCAATTTCTCTCCGCTTCGACTGAACGAAGGTAATTGGCAAAGGCTTGAAACATTGCGCAGACTAAGAGAATTAAATAATCTGCTCATTGGTCCTCAATTTCTTCACTTGAACAATCTGCTCATTGACGGCATCAGAGAAGACACACGAACCAAGTTTCCTCCAAGTTTGAGATGGTTACGGTTGCAAAAACGTGAGAAGCCATTTTCCTTCAGCCTTGTGGATAACATTTGGGATTTGATAACTTCCAGAATAGTTATTAAAGATTTAATCATTTGAGATTTTACTCCTTCCCATCAATCACAATTTCTGTTTTGATGAATTCAATCTCAGTTATAAGCAGCTAATACTAAATGTAGTTTCCATTATGAACTCTTATTAACAAACTTACTTAATGAAAAAATTCCGATAAGTTGGAGCCAAATCTAACTATTGCTGGAGTAACAAAGGAAAGTGAGGAGGATAATAACGGCTTAAGAAACTTCCTAGAATGTAATTGATAGGAGAGACAAGACATTAGATCATGGAATACAATGGTTGCAGGAGACACATCAAACAGATAAAGACACACTCTTCGACAATGTTAGAATCATTTTTCACAAAGGGAACGGATACAAGTGAAATTACTGATACATGCACAAGGAATTCTGAGATAAAATTTTAGGAGTCTTTAATATGCTTAAGACTTTCTAACTTAATGCACAACCATAAGATAAGTATGATAATAGCTCATAACGATTAAAGTAAAGATTGGCCATTCATGAAATATTGATAATGCTAAACTAAAATCTTAAAATCTCTTACTTGTGTGAGCTACGCTTCCCCATAGATTTCTTCTAGGATGCCATACTATGAGGCATTGAAAGCCCAATTCACCTTAATCCAGAATGACCCTTCCTCCTTTCATCATCCCCCAAGAGCTACGATACTCCTATGCTCGCAATAGCTGAAGTTGAAGATGCTGCCAAAATTTCCCCCCCATATGATCTAGAAATCTTTGCTAATAATTCATTTCATGGTGTCTTTTCCACTCCCATCGGAGAACCGTTCGACTTCCATCACTTATTATGATTTTTTTGATGGTATCTTTTACACTCCCACTAGGAGACCATTGCACTTCCATCAGTTATGATTGTATGCCAGCCACTACCCATATTCATTAATTTATAATTGACTCTCAAATAGATAAATATTTAATAATTTAATTCTTTCTAATATCTTCTCATTTTTAAATTTATTAATCAAATTTTATCATTAAATAATAATTACCTTTCTTCATCTAATCCGATCATTTTAAATAACTAACTCCCAAAGATAATTAAATTAACATTTATCATTAAATCGAATTCTTTATTTAATTCCAGTTAAAACAAGTAACCTTATACTTAATTTTTTTATTAAACAATTCCAAACATATTATTAGTTTTATCTCATAACCTTCAAATTAGATTAGATAATAAAATCACCACATCATCATGACATTACCAACAACTTACTTGACATCAATGACGACCAAAACGGAGGGCACTACATCCTCCCCCCATAGACATCGAATTTCACTCCGAAGTTGAGCCCATGCACAAACATGGTAACACCATAAACGTCAAAGAGTATTAATAATCAAAAACACATCAACACGCTAAAACATCGATTAAACATCATCAAGTAAACAATGAAAATAAACCAAAAATAAGGAAAGGATAACAAAAATGGTGACGGGGTTGCAAACAGACCAGTTGAAAAACTCAAGGATAGATGACGAACTAGGTTGGGGAAACTTTCTTGTCAGTTCCTATTTTCCACATCAATCCCATTGGGTGTTTATGATGCTCGCCCTGTCCTGACAATGCAGGTAGAATCGAGACTTAATTCCTGCAATCCTGCATGCAAACAAACGTTGTGCACAATACATATATATCATAAATACATCGTGAGAGGAATTCTCAGCATAGTAGGGCACTCGCGAGTGAGTGATACCACACTGTCCCTCCCACCAAACTGCACATAATAGTCAAAACAATTCTAGTAACTCATAAACAGTTTGCTTCTTATTAGTTAGGCAATATTCGCATAAGGATGCTAACCATAAATCTAGTTCCTATACTGTATCAAATTTAATTACTACTTGACATTATAAGTGTCTATACCTGCATTTTACAATTACATTACCTTCGTCACTATGCTTTCTGAAGCCAACTTCCTGTAATTCAAAAGCTACCATAGGACATTGCACATTAGTACCAATAATTCAAGTTGCATCTTATCCTTAAGATACCATATTTTGCTAAAAATCATAAAATAATTATCCACAAAACCTCACATCTTCGTTAAAACTCATAATTTTTACACAAAGAACACCAATTCTCACATCAATTTTAATAAAAAGGGTAAAATTTTACACCTTCACAGATTCAAGAAAACATAATTCACCACTCAAGGACAACCAAATCGCAAATTTCACACACACTTGACATATTCACACACATAAAACACATACCCAAGAAACACATCACACTAAACTCAAGGGTCCATAGAGCATCCCTGACAGGAAGGATATCGGTGCATTGCGCACTACACCGCGGGTCCTATCCTTTCCCCTCAGTTTCCTGCACCATCGACCCGACACCATAAAACAAAAGAAACTCAAGTCCACAACAATGACAGCAGAAAAGTGGAACTCAAGACTCATGGGTCTAAGCGCAAGGTTACATAGTGAGCACACATAGTGCCCAGTGTATGAACCTAGGCTCTGATACCATGTTGTAACGCCCTGCCGTGTGAACCCCAAAGGATAAATACACGATAATTATAGCACAATTTTTTTTTTAAAAAATAACATAACATACATGTAATAAGTCATGACATGAATTTCATTAAAGCAGATTCACTAACACATACATCCCTTGGGGTACACGAGGAGTCATTACGCGACTTAGATCCACATAACGACAATAAAGAATAAAAGCCAAAGATATAATTCATAACAAAATAAACATTAACAAATGTAACACACACATGATAATCATTGATAAGAAACCATCTGAGTACATGAATACAACATATGCATGAATAACTTAACACATTGAATAACAACTGCTAATAGCCATATAAGATTTAACGTTACATTACAATACAATGTTCAAGATGTACAATGATACAAAAGTGGTTCCAATCATAAATGGAAACCATACACAAGATAACATGATACAAATAAACAGATGAAAACTGGCTCCAAGACGGATACAACTCTGGAGTCACTGCATCCGCACCAATTCGCACCTCTCGATCCTCGACTGGGGACCCAATGGGGTGCTTAGCACGTTCCACCCGACCATGTGAGTCCGAAGACCCACCCCCCGTGCTAGGAGCTGACAATAAGAGTCCTCAACCAAGAACATCCCAACACGGAATCACAAGACTCACAACATACAAAAGTATCCTAAAACTCAAGAATTGCAACAACATCCAAGAGTCAACATAATAAATTAAGATCACAAATCCCATCACGTAAATCAAAGCAATGACCAATAAATAAGTAACCAAAGGATGATCATGAAACACTTCCAATCAAATTGACTTAATAAACATAATACAATTCCAAATTTTAATTAAACAATACAATAACATTATATCACAGTACCATAAAAATATGAGAACTTAAATCAAATATAAATGAGATCATACAAGACTGCAAAACATACCAACGATGTATTAAAACAATAATCATAAATCAATTTAAATCAATTCAAACAACAATCTAAAACAACTCCCACAACCTACTTTTAGAAGAACTCAATAAAGTAAAACACATGGGCAACTAGGGGAGAGTGTCATCGCATAGTCCTACATGGGCTGTCCTGTGCTCTTCCTCCCAACTGGAGGCGCCGGTCCATAGGGTGACTCATGCGGAGCCGTAGACCTCTCGTGAAGACGAGGTCACGACCTTGCCAACCACGGCCTTCTCAGCCTTCCATTAGCCTATGGAAGCACTAATGAAGACGAGGCATCCATTTTATTAATCTTGTAATGATATTACTACCCAACCCTCCTAAGTTAATTATTAGGTTTTCACTTGTTTACTAACTCACTCGTGGGTTATCCTGAGCCCTTCCCCTTAAACGGGGCGCCGGCCCCCATGAGGAGCCACTCTCCCTAGAGACCCAACAACATCAAACTAAAACCAAGAAACCAAGAACAATCAAGGGTTGTACCATCATAACTTGAACAAAGAATTACAACATAAAAGCGTGCGATGCATTACCCATCTCGCTAATAAGTACAACATCAGAGTCTCAACAATTCTCTTACAACCCTTTCAAAATAATGATACCAATACACTTGCCACTTGGAAGTTCAAAAGAACGACTCTCCACAAACGAGAGTAAAGAAAAAAAATATAGTTCCAACAAGAAACTTAACAATTGAAAAACTCCTCAACGAAAGGAAAAATAATGAGGAACCATCAAAATCAGCCATTAAGATCAAAATCTTGGCAAAATAGATCAACAAAGAAACAATAAGAAACAAGTACTCCCTTGCCTCTGGAAGATTTCCCCTTTCAAAGGACTAACAACAGTAACAAGACCCCAAGGAACGAGTCAACAGACATAAGGTAGAGAGTGGAAACATCCCACAAAATCATCACAATTAAATTTAATACACTTTCGACCGGTATCCAAGGGAGACCTCTATTTCTCCTCTTCGGTTACCCAACCATACAATACTCAACAATCATACAATTTGACTCATAACAACTCAAACCTAATCAATAACTAATACAATAGAACAATCAACCAAAGGCACAAACCTAATACGAAAATTACTCCTCTCAAATAAAGAAATCAATCCAACTCTGGTGTTCTATCTAACACCCTATAAAAGACTCACCATCAACAACTAAAGGAGTACAAGAGAGATCAACATTTAAAAGATCATCTAATTTTACTTACGTAGAGCAAGCATCCAAAAGAACAAGGCATCCATAACATACAAAACTCTACTTTTCATTATTTCTAATTTAACTATTCCACTTGAAACTAACCAAATTAAGAATAAACTAATCTATCAATGTTACACAGATTATCAAATAAATTAACATAAGAAAACTCTCTCTCTAATCACTTTACTAACTTACTCATTAACGCATCACATTATACTCTTAACAACCTAATAAATCTAATTTATTCCTTTGCACTATAATTCACAAGTAATTGTAGCAATATTTATTCTAAGTAACCAACTACATAAAGAGTCTACAAGATATTAAAATATGACGAGATTTTACTATAAAGGTTAAAACGTGAAAAATAAAACATATAAGAAATACTAAAGAAATACATTCCTCTATCATTTTATCAAATAAACATACTTAGATTCATCTAATTGAACTTACAAAAAGTGTGTACTTTCATGCCTTTTGTCAACTCGCCTTAGTAGCGATACACATAAGTTGTCAATGTTAGATGGTTAAAAGAAGAAGCAAAATACAATTAACACCAATAAAATCTAATCATCCCTTAGTAGAACATAATTGGCTTAGTTCCCCATTATCTAGTCTTAGCCCCATTCTTATATTTATTTAATAAGATCAAGCAGCCTTTTATTAATGAATTATAGATAAGTAAACCTATTAAATAAATATAGTTATCTTACGGTAAAATCTTAGTCCCATTTTGCTAACTAATTCTTCTTCAAGTAGAAAAATGACTTAAATTACGCTACTATATCAATACAAAGCAATACAACTTTAAAGATCAAAAGCATCCACTTCAACAATCAAATTTAAAAGAAGAATAAATAAGAATGAAGACTCACCAAGGAACAATTTGTGTTCATTGACTACCATAATTAGATCAACAGAGTTTACTACAATACTTAACCATGGTAAAAGATATACAATTGTATTATTTATGAGTTTAATACAAATGCAATACTCAACATTTAGAATTATAAGGAATTCAACAATCTATACATTTCTACTCTATGCTATTTATTAAAAAAATTCTTCTTTGACTACATATAAACTAAAATCAATTTTCTTTTATTCCTACTAATTTTAAAATCCATTAACTACATTCTTAATTAAATACTAGCCCACCCTAAACATTTCTCATAATTTAAGAAACAAGCATTCATATATATATATAACACCTACTTGAGTTCGCAATCATTTAATTCAAAACTCCTAAATTGAATCATAATTCCCTTAATTCTATAATTCCATTATAAGGGAGTATTATGCACTCAACATTCTAGAAATATATGCTAATGCAGCAACTATGGAAGAGTCCGCAGTTTATCAAGAGAGAGTAATTCTAAATTACTTAATGAAAAATTCTTCTAAATTAGATCCACTAATTTGAACAAAAGCTGAGACAGGTTGACAATAAAATCAGAGAGATTATTTAA